>BQNB010012454.1:0-79122 GCA_026074375.1 Tanacetum coccineum
TGTTGAGCCAAAGATAATGTCATCTACATAGACCTGTACCACTAAGATGTCGTCGTCAAAGCGTCTGGTAAACAACGTCCCATCAATGATGCCTTTAGAGAATCTGTTTTGTAGGAGAAATGTAGACAGCTCATCGTACCACGCTCTCGGTGCTTGCTTTAACCCATACAAGGCCTTTTTGAGTCTGTAGACATGGCTTGGATGATCAGCATCAATGAAACCTTTAGGGTGACACACGTACACGTCTTCTTTCAATGACCCATATAGAAAGGCATTTTTCACATCCATTTGATACATAGTGAATCCTTTGTGTGCAGCATATGCCAAGAATATCCTAATAGCTACCATTCGAGCGACTGGAGCGAAGGATTCTTCAAAGTCAATTCCTTCCTCTTGTCGATACCCCCTCACAACTAGACAAGACTTGTTGTGAATGACGGTGTTTTCTTCATCATGCTTGTTTTTTAATAACCATTTCAGAGTAAGGGGTTTGATGCCATCCGGTGACGAAACTAGTTCCCATACATCAAGCCTTATGAATTGATGAAGTTCTTCTTGCATGGATTCAATCCAAGCAGGGTCCGTCAAAGCTTCTTTGATGGTCTTTAGTTCCATAATGTTGACGGTTAATGCGTAGATGCACATGTCACCGTTTGTTTTTAATTGATTTCTTGTCAAAACCGGTCGAGAGGGTTCTCCTATGACTAGCTCTAAGGGATGATCCTTAGTCTATTGATAATCGTGTGGGTACGGTTGATAAAAGGTGTGCATGTTCGAGGGATCCACATTTTGAGTAGAAGATTCAGCAGACTCAGTGGAGGTGGCAAAAGGATTTACAAATAAATCTCCCTCGAACACGACATTCAGAACATTATCAATAGCAAATGCAGTTGGCAGTGGAGTATGATTCCCTTGCTGCTGCGCATGTTGTTGTGATTGCTCATCAACATTATGTGAAGAGTTTAGAGTATTTAAGGAATTTGTTGGTGTCGGTGCAGAATCTTGAATTGTCATAGATGCAGTTGGAGCTTGAAGATTATGTATTACAGGAGCAGCAGGAACGATTCTTGGTGCTTCTGACGGTTGACCACCAAGATATTCATTATGCAATGGTTCAAATAGAATATCCAAAGCAAGCTCACTTGGTTTTTGAGGTGTAATTTTTGACGGAGCATAGGTTAATTCGAGTCCGGAACTGAGTTGTCCAGAAGTCAGACTTTGGAGACCGGGTTTTGAACTGTTTTGTTCAAATCCATTGCTGAAAGCTTATCGAACGTAATGTTCATCGTCTCCGTGATTTTCTTTGTCCTCCGATTATACACTCTGTAAGCAACAAAATTAGCAGAATATCCAATGAAGAAGCCAATATCGCCTTTTGCACCAAGTTTACCAATATCTTCATGATCATTCTTCAGATAACAGAGAGCCCCAAAAACATAAAGGTAAGAGATATTTGGTTTTCTGCCTTGAATAAGCTCGTACGGTGTCTTGTTGAAACGTCGGTGAATTATTGAACGATTTTGAGTGTAACACGCAATAGCAATTGCTTCAGCCCATAGGAACAACGGAGCTTGAGAGAAGATCAACATAGTTCTGGCAGCTTCAACCAACATATGATTTATGCGCTCAACGACTCCATTTCGCTGAGGAGTTTTTGCAGCAGATGTTTCATGTGTAATGTCAACACTATCAAAATATTCCTTAAGTGCGAGATTTTTGAATTCAGTTTCGTTGTCAGTGCGAACAATGATAACAAGGGCTTGAAGACGGACATAAATATTCTTCAAGAAATTCTTAATTACTTCGGGTGTTTCATCCTTTGTTCTGAGAAAATGAACCCAAGTGTATAGAGAGTAGTCGTCTACTATCACCAGAATATACCTTTTACCATTAATGCTTGCAACTTGCATTGGACCACACAAATCCATATGAAGCATATGAAGCCGCTTCTTTGAGTTCGGAACTGGTTTGGGTGGGTGAGAGGCTCTTTTGCTTTTTCCTTGCTCATAAGAGGGGCAAAGATGTTCTTTAGCATATTTAAACTTTGGTAAACCAGAGACGAGATCATTTTTGGCAAGGTCGTTGATGGTGTCGAAGTTGAGGTAGGATAAACGTTGATGCCATAACCAACTTTGTAGGAGTGGCACGGGCCATGAGACATATAGGCGAAGCTGAGGCCATGTCATAGAGATTGATGGTATAGAGATTTGTAGTACGGTTTCCTTTGAACAAGTCAACACCATCCAGATCTCTAATGAAGCAAGTGTTCATCCTGAAGGCGACCTCTAAATCAGCATCACAAAATTAACCAACCAAAAATAGATTGTGGCCTAAACCTTCAACGAAGTAAACCCTGGTGATCGTAATATTTCTCCATTTAAGATCACCATATCCCAGAATTGCAGTAATGTGGTCATTCCCAAAGCAAATAGTTCCTAAAAACTTCCACACAAAGTTGATGAGAAGCTTGATGTTCCCGGTCATATGCTTGGAACAACCCGAGTCGACGCACCACAGACAAATTTGGACAACCTGCCAAGAAACACAGTTGAATTTGGAAATCGTTTTTTATTGGTTCTTGAGGGTTAGAAGGACAAGCATTATCATCATTAGGGCAATTAGTTTCATTAGAGGCAACTAATTTTCCTTTTAGGTTAAAACTGCTTCTAGTAGGTGACCACTTAAGGCTAAATCTAGGCAGTCTAGGCTTAGGTGTTGCAAGTCTTTCTTTAGACCCTACTTGTTTTGGTTTCCAAACCTGTATCCTATGTCTCTTTTGATTTGCACTAGGGGGGACTTTAGCACACAGGTTATTTGCATAAGAATTCAATGCATGCACAAGAGAAAGCAAACATGCATCATGATTAGCTGTAACAAAACATTGCTTACAAGTACCATAAACAATTTCAGATTTATCATTCCGAATAGCAAGCTTAATGTTATTACATTCAGATGACATGGTTTTCTGATTCTTGGAAAGCGATAAATTCCTACGGTGGTCTTCTACTATTACATTTTTCTTGGCTTTACTACTCTTAGATGCAGAAGGGACCCTATCATTCCTTGTGTTGCCTTTAGGCTGAGGCCTTCTGGTTCTAGCAGTGTGCACTAATCCTGTAGAAGATGAATTAACCGTGTCAGAACTCGCATTTTCCTTAAATGTGACATGGTGATGAGAATTAGTGATCGGATTTGTCCTAATGCTTGCACTAGATTGGTTGTTAGGCACCAGATCTACCCTAGAAGTTTGAGATGGATCGATTTTAAACATTCCAGGGGCAATCACATTACTATGTTTCACAACATTGAATTCTTTAGGTTGAGGTACAGAGTGTGACGGAGAAGTATTCTCAAATATCTGGGCTCTTAACTTAGCATTTTCATAAATGAGGTTATGAAGTTTGGCATTTGCCCGGTTAGATGTGATGGAGTCGAATAGATTCTTGTAAGTGGTCTTAAGATGCCTAATTTCACGTTCATAATTAACCACTTGAAATTCTAATTCCATAATTTATCTGGTCTTCTACAGCCTTGGCAGACGTTATGCAAGATATTCTCCAAGTGCTTGACTACACGTGTTACGGGATGGGACCAACCGCCGTTGCAGATAATGCAAATGTTATACTGCTTTGTCAATAACATTCATGTGGATTATGCGGAGTTAATGTGGGAAGGCATTTACTATTCGCTTCATCATCCTGTCACTTCGATCCCATACCCACGATTTACGAAGATCATCATCAGTTATTATATGACTATCTTTTCTGACATTTCAAGACGTCCTCGAGATGCTTATCACAATCTTCAAGATGATGATATTATGAAGAATATCTTCAATTCAGGAAGAAACAAGAACAAGGTTGGGATGCGGATACCAGCATGGATGATCACAGATGAGATGAAGCTTACGGAGCATTATAAGATGTATGCAGAGGTGTTTGGGCTAGATGTTCCTCTGACTCAGTCACAGCCGACTGAGTCTACCCAGGGAACGCATAGGACACCTAGCGCCCCTAGGTCACCTAACCCTGCTACAGAGACAGCTGAGTCAAGTGTTCCAAAATGATCAACTATGATCCGTTTTTTATTACCGTCAAGGCAATATGCACGACTAACACCACCTGTTCCAGTGCCATCAGCAGAAAAAGCAGATGAGATGATTTTACAAGACATGCTTCAAGTAAGTCTTGCTGAGCACAAGAGTCGTGAAGAACAAGAAGCAAGAGAAAATGTGGCACTGGTATACGAGCACTTGGCAGCTGAGGAGATTGAGAAGCTTGTTGAAGATCCTGAGAATGTTGATGATAGTTCACCCCCTAGGCATGATGACACATCTATTCCCGGCACTAGGTTAGAGCCTAGGAGTGATAAGGAAAGTCCGAAGGTGGAGATTGTTCAAGAAAAGGAGGAAGAGACTACAAAGGACACGGAGGTGGAACTAGATAAAGATACTCTAATGGTAGATGTTACCAATATTGTTACACCTGTAAATGTTGATGATGAAGAAGATGAAATATCTGATGAAGTGTTTGAATTAAAGAGACGGGCGAAAGGGAACAATGTAGAAGAGACTAGGATTTCACCAATTCTCTCACTAACTAGATCACCTAGGAATCTCTCTACTCTCGTATCTTCGTATACCAAGAAACTCCATGAATTGACGGTTACTCATCCTACACCATCATCAGGTTCATTTGCACCAAAGTTAACAAAAACAAATCATCTTCTATCATTGATCAAGGCAAAACCAAATCGATTCAAAAGATACAAGACTTTCTTTCATGAATTACACGGACGTTAGGGTTACTTATTTGCACATCTCAAGAAAAGGTTCATTCCACGGACATCAAGTGATCAACTTGCTGATAATCTTCATGATGTCATGATGGAAACGCTATCCTCATTGGTGAAAGAGAAAGTAACGGAGCAGGTTAAGAAGGAAGTTCCTGCACAAGTTCGAGATCAAGTTCCTGTGTATCTTGCGAAAGCATTGATTCTGGAAAGGAAAACAACTACAGAAGAGACGAAAAGATTAATCTCTAAAGCTATCTTGAAAGAACGTCGGCGTATGCATGAACAGATGTCATCACATATTCAAAATGCAATTGATAATGCTATTCCTTCTTTAGTTGATGCATCTGTACGCAGTTATATGTCGGGTCATATTCTTCATGTTCATCCGGCACAAGTTCAATCATCCTCTGTTCCAGAACAACAACATCAATTGTACCTTGCTATGAAGGCTGATCCTCTGTTACAACAACAAGACATAGCAATCTGGTTGGCTCTCCAGATGAAGTTTGAGAAGACTCAGGTACCACAAACTGCTTGTAGATCTTCTGCCGTTCGCACAAGAGATCAGGACGATCCTCATGATGATGCTCATCCTGAGGGGGAGAATAGTGCAAAAAGGCAGAAGACATCGGAGTATGAAGCATATGTATCTGGAGAGTCATCATCTGGACAAGATAATGTAGAGGAACCAGGTCCTTCTACTTCAGGTAATCAAGAACAAGATGATGAATTTGATTTCTGGACTGAATCTTATGCTTCTGATGATGATGAGATTCCAACTAAGCAAGTATCACAAGACATCATGGAAGAGATATCTTTGACGATTGATGAAGCTAAGTTGAAGAAGATGGCGGATGAGATGCTAAGACAAAGATGTACTTCAGGAGATGAACATCAGTATCACATTGATCAGATGAAGAACTTCTTGCAAAGTGACATTGTTTGGGAAAGTAGAAAGGAAATTCTTGTATCTCCGCATCCACGAAAGATCACACCATTAGTTCAAAGCTGTCAAAGAGATCCTGAAGCTCCAGCACTATCTCTGATCAATCAAGACCTTTTGTACTTAAAGAAAGGAAATTCAGGACCTAAAAATATCGTTTTGTCACTTCATAAATTTCCAGCAATTGTCTTCAATGATGATGATATTGAAGAACGGACTTCCAGATGGGTTAATAAGTATATAAAGAAGTTTAATCCTTATGCAAGATATGGTGTTGAAAACTAGAAGAATCCTCATGCGAAGATCTTCTACATAAGGAGACAGAAAGAACCTGGAAGACCAAAGGAAGAGATCTATTCAAACTCTAAGATTGTTCAAGTCATCAAGACATTCTGGGAATTGGGTCATGAACATAAGTTTATCACAGAGATTGTGGCAAGAAGAGCTAATGGTTGCATAGTGTCCATAACCGAGCCAGATTACAAGAACCTCAATAAGAATGACATTGAAGACATGTATCTGCTGATCATGAATAACAAGGTACCTGATTATGCTAATACAGGATTGCTATGGTCTCTATCAGTGTTCATCAGGAGTTCAGTGATATGGGAAAGAGTGCACGATTTTCAACTTGGAATCGAAAGCTATCAACAGAAGATTAATCTCACTGCACCAACAATTACATTCCCAGGAATTGAAGAATATGATGTGTTTTCTATTGTCTATGAGCCCGTACATGGAATCATTTACACTAATAGCAAGAAAGAGAAAAGGGTGATGAGACCTTCAGAGATACATAAGTTTTGTGATGCAACACTGAGAAGAACACTTGAAGGTCTAAAGAGTTATTATAATGATGTCAAGTATGGCTATGTGCAAAAAGAACTCACAAATGATGAAGTTGAGTTTCTTAAGTTGTTTGAAGAAGAGATTGAAGTTCGATTGAATTATCGAGATCAAATGAGAAGATGGGAGATGTACGTGAATGGAAGACCACTTGGACCAAGGAGGGAACGCCCAGAATAATCGACCCTTAGGGGGAGATTGTTAGGTTTATGAAAAGTGTCGATTATGTGGTTTTATTATATTTTGATATTAGACTTTATTTTGTTTAGTTTAATATAGCTTGTAATAAGGTTTATTATGCTTTAAGTAAGAAATAGCATAATATCCAAAGTCTAGGGACTAGTATTGTCAAGTGAGAAAATAAGGAAGGGAAGCCTCCCTCCTTTTGCCTATAAATAGCCCTCTAATCTTCATTAAAGGGTAATGCTCTTGTAACCAACTCTTAATTTTCCCTTCATAATAATATTTGAATTTTCCCTTCACTTGCACTTATTCTCTCTAATCTTACATGTTGATATGATTGATTCAAGATTCATGTGACCTATCAGGTATACTAAGTGCATGAGAAATATATTAAGAGTGGATCAACCATATTAGGGGGAAAGGTATTATGAAGATTGTTACCCGATGGTATCCTTTCTACACAATCATGTTTTCCTAGACATATCAACAGCGATGCAGACAAAAGCTGGTTTTCTAAGACCTAACATACACATCCATCACAAGAAGCAACACCACTAAGATCTACATTCTAGGTTTCATACAATTATAGATAAACACAATAGAAAGCTTAGCCAAACATGTTATAAGTAAAGCAAGAACATAGATAAATCAAACAGCACATAGACATATTGAATGATTAAGTAAACCTTACTTGATTAAAACATGAGTTGGAGGAAGTACAATATGGTTTTTAGGCCCTAAAATCATCCCTAACAACTGCTAAATGAACTAGGGTTTGTACCCTCTTTTTATTCTAAAGTTACACACTTAAAACCCTAAAATCGAGTTTATATATATATAGGAAAAATGCTGCGATGGCGTAGCATTTTAATCGTGACGCCGTCGTGATAAAGAATATTCTAGATAATGGGTTGGGTCGTGATCTCTGACGCCGTCGTGGAATCTTGTGACGCCGTCGTGGTCTTCATTGTGATGGCGTCACGTTGTATTTGTGACACCGTCTCCAGCCTCTAAGGAGAAATTCTTGAGAGATGTTGGTGTAGGTTCGTAGTCTTATCCGTTTCTTTTTCAAATGAGCCCAAGTCATGTGTAATTCTTCCAAATGCCTTCCAAATGAGAAATACCTTAAAAGGAATGATTAAGTGCCTATTTTGGGCATAAATGCATGATTTAGGAGGTTAAACGATCCTGAAAAAGTGTATAAAATGACACCTCATCAAATACCCCTACACTTGGGATTTGCTTATCCTCAAGCAAATGGGCTTTTCTATCTACATAATAACAATATGAGGGGTCATTTTACCTACTCTTTAAACGTATTTTATAACACAACCTTTTAGACCACGTAATTAAAAGCACGAAAAATATATACTAGCACCTCACATAAGTGTTTGGGATTCTCTCTTTCACTCAGTTGTATAATAAATTATAACATACGGGGGAAACGGAAAATCAACACTCATTACCTATCATAGCATATAAATTACCATAAGCTTGGTAAAGGATCAAACCTCCATCGCTAGGTGCAAGCATTATTCATTACTATCTAAGAGGTCTTTTAAAGGGTTGAGGGGTGTAGGTGTAAGATAATATATAAGGGAAACGAAAATGGATGGGATACATTTGGGTGGCTTTGGGTGGATTTGAAGTGGAAGAGTTAGCTAATTATTTACACGAATATACGCTGGTATGGTTGCTAAGCCAAGACTCGGACGAAGATATACAAACTCTACACAACTCTACATCAATCTATTTCTTTTTCTTTTCTATATTTTTTTTAATAACATAATACATCACTTGGGGTTTATAACACGTACCCCTACACTTGAGCTTTTACATGCTTGATATTTACAATCTAACTAATGACCCGGTTTAAGGTGGATCAAAATAACATGGAGATCATCTGCTAAACATATGGGGGTATTGACTTAACTTTTCTTCTCTATTCTTCCACGAAATAAATACTACCATGAATCTCAATCGTCCCAAAATTGTATTTACAATGATAAGGACTTAGCAACTATGTACTCAAATAATTAACTTGGGTTAAACACAATAATGTACTAAAAATGAGCACATACAGGGTAGGCTAAGGCGATTTGGGTGTAGCGATTTGTTTAAGGGTGACAAAATTCAACTATTACATACTTCTGGAATAGTCTATTCAGGAACTCCTAGAAATTCCCTTTCAGTCGTTCTGTAATAGAAGAAACATGAAAAGGATAGGCTTAGAGGGTTGTACTAGGGGTATCCTGCACTAAAAATGAGTGCATGGCAAGGGTGTGGGATAGTTATATGGTTGGTGTGACCATCATAAAAATTATAGGTTTAAAACATGGGTTAATCCTAGTGCCTCTTATCAAGCAAATCCTAATACTTACTATGCGGTCTCGTAATGCATCATAAAAACAAGTTCTGGAATTTAATATGCTACCGGTACACTCTCATAATCATAAAGTAACCGATGCCAATGTTCCAGAAAAGGCGACAAAACCACGCATACATATCCGTAACTACGGAATAGACATACATGATTGCTCAAGTCCTTAACTCGAACAAGCTAAAGGTATAACATCTAAGGGCGAACCTCACATTGTGAGGGTGGAATTTTGAGGGTTTTTGTGCTATTCATATAAATTTCTATCCATGAGACGCTATTAATACTCGGTTTGCGTTGGTATGTGTCATAAAAAAATTTAAATTTGGGTAAAAATCACCTCTTATGCTATGTTTCGATATATTACCCACCATTTTAAGGAAAAATCAAATGCAAATGAAATAATAGTTTCTAAGGTTTATTTTCCCCCTACACTTAAGTTGAACATTGTCCCTAATGTTCTATAGAAGTACACGTAAAACGAATAAAGGGAAAAGAAAACAAGTAAGAGAAACTAGTACTCCCTTGGTTTACTCAATAATAAAGAAGAAACATGTGATAACTGGTTAAATCATCCTCCAAGAATCGTCTAATGGAAGCATCCTAAGACATTCCAAGCTTCTTCTCATCAAATATAACCTGTAATCAAAGACAAAGACAACTATACCAAGCATAAAATGTGCGTTTTTACATAATATACAATGTGAATTTATAAAACAGTAAAGATAGGATGAGAAAATTGTTAAACTTATGGTTTTGCAGGTTTATAAAAGAATATTACATATTTTAAATGTTGTGCAAGTTTTATTTTCTAAAAATTTTAAGTTTTCTTGACCTGAGCGTATGACGCAGTCAGGGTTTTTGTGACCCCGTCACAGGCAGCGTGGTGATGGCGTCGCGAGTAAATCGTGACGCCGTCTCCACGTTCTATGAAAATGAATTTTTTTGTTTTTGATGAAAATTTTCCTTTACTCGATTTCATAAGTTAATTCCAGTACAATTAGTTGCATAAAACCTGAGATTTAACAATTCGATCATATGACTCGAAACTGACGCGAATTAATCTATATAATTCATTTAACATGTTTGAACTTTGGCTTAAAAGCCGGATAAATTATCCTACACTTATTATTTGCAAAATACCTTTGATTGAAATTAAGACAAAGTTAAAGTCAAACAAAGCATGATTACAAGATAGTTCAAACATAATAAAATAAATGGTAAAGAATTAAAACACACATGACACTCCTAATATGCGAGAAAAGTAAATTAGGTTGCTCCCAAGAAGCGCTTTTCTTTATTAACGAGTCTTGTAGCTAGACTCGAAGTCACACGTCTTTACGTGACTTCTCATTCATCATCAATCCCAGTTAGGTATTCGGGTCCAAGCTCTAGGCATTCTTTGTAAAACCCTAGTATCTTGCTCATTACATACTCTACTCCTTTTCTCTTGTCTTTATCGCTCCTAAGATAGACTAATTTGGTATGCTCTTTTTCTAAGTCTGATAGTGAATTGTATTGTTCTATCTTATGGGCATCTTATAGGCAACTTCATTGCTTCCATTGGTGAACCTAACTACTCCTTCGGATGTGTCATAAGTCATGTTAGATATTTCAATGAAAGGTTTTCCTAGTACTACTTGTGATAACCTAGGGTCTATGATTGAATTAATATCTTCAACAATCATGAAGTCTACGACATATGTAAAGATTCCTACGAAGACATACATTCTCTTTATCCTCCCTGTGAAATTGCTAACTCCTCCGCTCGAGTTTTCCCTAGGGTCAAGTTTTCTTCTCATGATCCAATTATACATCATACGGGTCGTGATATTTAGAGGGGAGTTAAGGTCAATGTAAGCTTTTTCAATATGCACATGCCCAATGTTGCATGGTATTTTGAGGTTCGATGGCCATCCTTCTATAATGATGGGGTTCCATAGAAATATTGAAAGGATTGGGCCACACATGAGGTACTTGTGATACGCGAGTTCACTTCTAGTCGGGAGTATGTCGAAATACTCCACTTCTTGTACTCCTGCATTTCCTCCTCGTAGGAATTGTCATCCTTTGGTATTATCTTGATAAACATTACATTGCCATCTTCCGCTTTGGGGCAAACAAGTTCAGCACTGGGCGATGAGGGAACCAATCCGAGCGATTCGAAGAGTGAATTGAATTTGAGGACTTTTTCGGTGATGAATGAAATTAAAGGATAGGGTAGTATAGGTTGGTTATTTTCCGTGCTATCCTTCTCTTCTTCCTCATTATCTTTAGTTTTGTCGTTATGGGAATCGCTTTGTTGCATAGGTTGTACCGTGATAGCGTTGATCGAACCATGAATTTGTGTTGAGCATTGCGGGATAGTTGTTGGATAGGAATGAGCAGACAAAACTGGCAAGGCGCTTAGTTTCGGGTTCTTAACCGTGTCGCTTGGTAGTGTGCCCTCTATTTGTTCGGTGATGGCCTTCAACACAATGTCGATTTTGTTGGTCATCTAGCTTTGTTGTTGTTTGAAATCGGCTTCAAACTTGGATAGTCTAGCGTCTTGAGATGCCATGAAGTCAGATAGCAGTCCTTCTAGATTTGATTGGTTGTTGAAATTTTGAGGACGTTGTTGAAGGAACGGTTCGGGATTGAACCGTTGGATTAGAACCGGTTAGGTGGGTTTGAAAAATTATTTTAAGAGTTTTGGGGTTGTCTCCATCTAAGGTTTGGGTGACTTCTCCATGATGGATTATAGGTGTCACCAAGATTGTTTTGCTTGGGCTTGAATGTATACCACTACCTCCCGCTTCATCGGTACGCGAGGATGCGTAGTCAACAAAGGTTTGTTTGGGGTTTTCCGTGCAATAATGAGTGTCGTGGGGACCACTGCAGATCTCACATAAGGTAGTGATTTTGTTCACTTGAGAAGGTTGTGTTGGAGCAAGATGAGCTTCCATCAAGCGTTAAACTTGATTTTCAAGCTCGATTAGTCGGCGGTCAGATGTACTCGGGACATCTTGAGGCAAAGTGATTGCCTTGACCGGCTTAGCGAAATCCCTTGGGTCGCTCTAACTTTCGTTGTCATAGAGGGTGAGTGTAACATTTCACATTTTTAGGTCATTTACGACTTCATTTATTCTATTATTTATTTTTAGAGTTTTACGCGTTCCCTCTTAATTATTATCGTATAGTTAAATCGCGTAAACTAAAAATCAACATTCAACGTAAATGAGCACCAAACAAATAAAAGTTTACATCAATCAAGTGTTATATAATTATTATGAGAATAATTATTAACTTTTCATATTTTATTTTTATTGGTTACGTAAAACGTTTACGTTTCGCTATAAAATACATTTAGGCATACCCGAAAGCACCGATACCCATCTATGCTCAAACCAATACCCACAATTATACCCAATACATAAAAATTAATTCTTTTCCTACCTATATATCACTTAGAACCGGATCCAAGAGGTGTATACAAGAAATAAACCTTAAACCCACTAGTATAATGCCTTCCTAGTCAACACGTTACACACAAGTACACCTTAAACATAAGTTTCCATAAATTACGTTGATGAAAAAGGAAGGCAAAATCAACGAGTACAGGTTGTCATCGGCTAATAATACACAACTCTAAGCTAAATTGAGGGTAAACGGGTAATTATGACAAAAGAATGAAATCGCGTTTGTAGGCAGCAGGTCACCACCTGCTATTTCAAAACTGCGTTTTAGAGCTTGCAAAACGCAAATAATCAATTTTTAACTTGCCTCATCCAAACACCTTTCACCAAATTATTGCGTTTTAATTCATGAAAAGCAGATAATCTAGCTGCAACCGCACTCCCAAACACCCCCTTAGATAACTAAACTAATCTCACCTTATTACTCTTTCAACTTTGAAGAACAATGACAACTGTTAATCAAGGGATGAGTGTTGAGGAAATTGAGAAGGTTGTAGCCCAACAAGTGGCTAATGCTATCGAGACTATTGCTATTTATTAGACAAAAACCAACATGGTTCGCAAGTCAACGAGCCAGACCAAACGAGAAGAAGACAAGGTAGCAAAGAATGCTAGCAACAAGAGGAAATGGGAAGGTAACCACAATGAAAGCTCGAGCCAACAAAATAAAGGGCATAAGGTGCCTAGAGCACACACTACTAGACCAATCAACAAGAAGGTATATGCTAGATCTCTACCTCTATGCAACCAGTGCAAATTTCACCATAATGGACCGTGTACTGTAAAGTGCGGAAATTGCAATAAGGTTGGCCACATAACCCAAAATTGTAGAACACCTACTACTGCTAGGAATCAATAAACTCTCACATGTTATGAGTGTGGAAGTCTGGGACACTACAAGAGTAATTGTCCAATAGTGAAGTTTCAGAACCGTGTGGACATGTACTGGAAAGGAAAAGCTCGTAGAGACTCTAGCACCATGAAGTCTAACATTAACATCTAATAAGAGACCTATTACCTAGTATAACTTAGGTTTGAACTATCTTAGACTCTATGCCCTTTAATAATCTCATTGTACTTCCTCTTAAAATTTTGTTGTACTGAACGATTTCAAATTATCTATCAAATTTATGTATTGTGAAATTTCTGCCAATCTACTCCAATTCTCTAATTATTCATGCAAACCACTTACTAAAACATTATGAATTTATGAAACATATCACTATCACACAATAAACTATTTCGTCGTCCCTCATAAACTGTTTCCATGGTTAATTTTCAAAACTATTTTGTTATCAATTCATAAACAATTTGTTACCACAGCATACACTCCTTACTATTACGTTATGAACGGTCGCATGATTCCCTCGAAAACGATTTTGATACCATCTCATAAACAATTTTAGTATCGCCTCATAAACAAAGTCGATGTCATTAACAAACTACATTACTATCGATTGATAAACTATCATTTTATAAACCATTTTACTATCATTAACGAATTATCTTACCATCGTTCAATAAACTAACATTCTATAAACTATTCATAATCATTTCACGAATACCTTATAAATTACCTTCTTGACATCTTATATACTATTTTGCAATCACCTTAAAAACTACGTTACTATCACTTCATGAATTATCTTGTTCTTACCTTATGAAACCATTTTTCATCACATAAATTATTTTATTGACACCCCATGAGTCATTTAGCTATTGCCTTGTAAACCATCATACAATTTTTCGTAAACCATTTTACTGTCATCCTATCAACAACCTTACATTCACCTTGTGAATCATTTTGTCATCTTATAAAACTCGGTGATACTTCTTTATACATAACATAATTTTGACGAAAATAAGCATCGCATCGTTAGCCCTCAATTATACATAGCCTGATCACCTATGTATAATTCAGGAAGGACTATGCCATGCTGAGAGTAGTCACCATGTAACATTTGTCAATAAATCTATTTTTACTTACATCCTTGAAAAAATAGAGTTTTGTGTGCGTATTCGTAAAACGCGTTTACTTCAGGAAATTAAATTAGTAACCATGGCAACTAAGCAGACCTTTACTCCATCTTACTATAAAGTTAACACCATCTTATACCAAATCCTAAGCCGAAAAGCCGTGACACATCACTAGTCGCCCTAGGACAATTCGCTATCAAATTTGCTCGCCATTAGAGAATTCACTAAATCATCCGTTCAACATCGACCTGATGCCCGTAGAACTTGGAAGTTTTGACGTCATAATTGGTATGGATTGGTTGACAATGTATCGTGCCATAATAGCTTATGCCGAGAAGATCGTTCGTATTCCCTGGGGAAGTAAAACCTTAATTGCCTATGGTAACGGAAGCAATCAAGGAAACGAGACTCGTTTGAACATCATTTCATGCACCAAAACTCAGAAATATTTGTTGAAAGGACATAATGTCTTTCTGGCATATGTTACTACGAAGGAGACTGAAGACAAGTCGGGGGAGAAGTAACTTGAGGAAGATTTTCCTGAAGTATTTCCTAAAGAATTGCTGGGTCTTCCACCGACTCAACAAGTGGAATTCCAAATCAATTAGATGCTTGGTGTTGCACCTGTAGCATGAGCACCTTATCGATTAGCTCATTCTGAAATGAAAGAGTTGTTAGAGCAACTACAAGAACTATCCGACAAGGGCTTTATAAGACCCAGTTCCTCACCTTGGGGAGCTTCGGTCTTATTTATCAAAAAGAAGGACGGATCATTTCGAATGTGCATCGACTATCAGGAATTAAACAAGCTGACTCTGAAGAATCGTTATCTACTCCTAATGATCGACAATTAATTTATCAACTACAAGGATCCAGGGTTTATTCTAAGATAGACTTACGATCGGGTTATCATCAGCTTCAATATGCGAAGAAGGTATTCCAAAGACGGTATTCAAGACTCGGTATGGTCATTATGAGTTCCAAGTTATGCCATTCGGTTTGACGAACGCACCGGCAGTATTTATGGACTTCATGAATCGGGTGTGCAAACCGTATTTGGATAAGTTTGTAATTGTCTTTATTGACAATATACTAATTTATTCAAAGAACAAGAAAGAACATGAAGAACATCTGAAGGCAATTCTGGAATTGCTTAAGAAAGAAGAATTGTATGTTAAGTTCTCTAAATGAGAATTTTAGATTCCCAAGGTACAATTTCTCGACCACTTGATTGATAGTCAAGGCATTCACGTGGATCCCGCCAAGATCGAATCCATAAAAGATTAGGCATCTCCTAAGACTTCAATGGAGATACGTCAATTTTTAGGTCTTGTCGGTTATTTTTAGAGATTCATCGAAGGATTCTCAAAATTTGCTAAGCCAATGACCAAGCTCATGCAAAAGAAAGTCGCCCTTGAATGAGGTAACAAGCAAGAAGCAGATTTTTAGACATTGAATAATAAGTTGTGTAGCGCACCTATCTTAGCTCTCCATCAAGGAGCTAAGAACTTCATTGTTTATTGTGATGCGTAGCATAAAGGATTGGGCGCGATGTTGATGCAAAACAAGAAGGTGATTTCTTACGCATCAAGACAGTAGTTGAAGATTCATGAGAAAAATTATACTACTCGTGATTTGGAACTTGGTGCTATGGTGTTTGATCTAAAGATTTAGAGACACTACTTGTACGGAACCAAGCATACGGTGTTCACGGATCATAAGAGTTTACAACACATACTTGACCAAAAGGAGCTGAACATAAGGCAACGTCATTGGTTAGAGTTGCTCAGTGATTACGATTGTGAAATTCGTTATCACCTACGGAAAGCAAACATAGTGGCCGATGCCTTAAAGCCGTAAAGAACGGATTAATCCATTATGGGTTTAAGCCTTAGTCATGACTATTGGTTTGGATTGCCCCAAACAAATTTTGGAAGCTCAAATAGAAGCACAGAAACCAGAGAACATCAAGAAGAAAGACGTAGGAGGTATGATCAGGAAGGATATACCGAAGGAAAAGTTGGAACCCCGTGCCGACGAAACTCTATGCTTAAATGGCAGGAGTTGGTTGCCATGTTATGGTGATTTAAGGACTATGATCATGCACGAGTCCCACAAATCAAAATACTCTATCCATCCAGGTTCTGACAAAATGTATCAAGACATAAAAAAGCTATATTGGTGGCCCAATATGAAGGACGACATTGCCACCTATGTTAGCAAATGTTTGACGTATGCTAAGGTCAAGGCTGACACCAAAGACCATTGGGATTGTTGGTACAACCCAAGATACCTCAATGGAAGTGGGATAATATCACTATGGATTTTGTCACAAAGCTTCCTAAGTCTTCGCAAGGTTATGACACCATTTGTGTGATGTTGACCGACTTACTAAGTCTGCAATATTTACGCCAATGAGAGAAACTGATTCCATGGAGAAATTGGTGAGAATGTACCTAAAGGAGGTAGTCACGAGGCATGAAATACATGTCTCAATCATTTGTAATCATGACTCTAGATTCGCATCAAACTCCTGGAGATCACTCCAGAAGGCTTTGAGTATAAGCTTGGATATAAGTATTGCGTACCATCCACAAACTGATGGACAAAGCAAGAGAACTATCCAAACTCTCGAGGATATGCTACGTGCTTGTGTGATCGACTTTGGAAATGGTTAGGTTAAACATTTACCACTAGTTGAGTTTTCTTACAACAATAGTTATCACGCTAGCATCAAGGCTGCACCATTCGAGGCACTTTACGGATGAAAGTGTAGTTCACCTGTTTGTTGGGACGAGGTTAGACAAGCTCAACACACCGGTCCAGAAATAGTTCAAGAGACAACCAAGAAAGTCATACAGATCAAACAAAGAATGCAAGCCGCCCATGACCGACAAGAGAGTTACATCGATTTAAAGCGTAAGTCAATGAAATTTCAAGTTGGGGATAGAGTTATGCTTAAAGTTTCACCTTGGAAAGGGGTTGTACGTTTTGGCGAACGGGGGAAGTTAAACCCTAGATATGTTGGACCTTTCAAGGTATTGGAAAAGGTTAGATCTGTTGCTTACAAGCTTGAACTTCCTCATGAGTTAAGCAAGATTCATAATACATTTCATGTATCCAACTTGAAGAAATGTTATCCTGATGAACCATTAGTCGTTCCATTGGAAGGACTTCATGGGGATGACAAGCTCCGTTTTATGGAGGAACCAGTAGAGATCATGGATCGAGAGGTTAAATGGTTAAAGCAAAGCCATATCCCAATTGTCAAGGTTCAATGGAACTCGAGGAGAGGTCTTGAGTTCACATGGGAACGTAAAAACCAATTTCAAAAGAAGTATCCACATCTCTTCACTAAACCCGTACCTTCGTCAAGTGTTGCAACTTGAGCATTGAGGACAAGGCTCTTCTAATGGGTGGAGACTGTAACATTTCACATTTTCAGGTCATTTATGACTTCATTTATTCCATTATTTATTTTTAGAGTTTTACGCGTTCGCTCTTAATTATTATCGTATAGTTAAATCGCGTAAACTAAAAATCAACATTCAACGTAAACGAGCATCAAACAAATAAAAGTTTACGTCAATCAAGTGTTATATAATTATTATGAGAATAATTATTAACTTTTCATATTTTATTTTTATTGGTTACGTAAAACGTTTACGTTTCGCAATAAAATACGTTTAGGCATACTCGGAAGCACCGATACCCATCTATGCTCAAACCAATACCCACAATTATACCCAATACATAAAAATTAATTCTTTTCCTACCTATATATCACTTAGAACCGGATCCAAGAGGTGTATACAAGAAATAAACCTTAAACCCACTAGTATAATGCCTTCCTAGTCAACACCTTACACACAAGTACACCTTAAACACAAGTTTCCATAAATTGGCACATCAATGTACCTTAGATCAAATCCCATGCGTCCATCTTCATGACAAGGAGGAGAAGTCTCACATTTGTACTCTTAACTCTACTTTATAACTATGGTTAGTTTAAGGTAGTTAGGGTTAACCATTCCTACTTAAAGAAAGTCATACATTAGCTAGCATACACACTCATAATTCACTAACACTTTTTCAAGCAAAAACTCTCTCCTAATATCAACCATACCCACGACTCAAAATTTGTGCCTAGGGTTTCCTATTAAATTTCATTCTACAAATATTTTAAGTGTTCAAGCATTCATTCTAAGTATATCTAAGATCATTCAAGATTATTGGAAGCTTAGGTTGGTGGTTTAACAAGAAGTATACAAGAAAAGTGATTAGGGTTTTCTCATTTAGGTTTTGATCTTGTGGTTGATTCATTGGGTTTAAGCTTAAGTGTAATCTTGTGTTCATCATCCTACTGCTCATCTCTAAGGTCTATTTAAGCTTTAACATCTTCATTATTCATTTACATGTTTACATACTTGATATATATGTTAATCACCACCTAGGTTTACTTTATGAAGTTTATAAAACAAAAACCATGTACATACATACAATAACTTAGTTTCTTTATGATTAAAATGATGTTTTAACTATGTTAATATGTTTAAAACAAGGGTTTACAAGCAATGGAAAGTTTGTATAATTATTTGTCAAGTTATGGTTATTTATTTACTTATAAAGTTTAGTTAAACAAATAAATATGTTGGACAATTTTCTTGGACAATATGGACTTATATTGATGGACATATTATAGAGGACTTAAGATATATCAAGTTATGCTATTTAATAAGTTAGAGGACTTGTAATGGTTTAATAAAGTAAAAAGTATATAAAAGAAGTGTATAAAACTAATTATGTACAAACTTACTTACCTACTATTTGAATTCGTGTATAAACATATATATTTTATATTTTATTTAATTATTACTTATCACAAGGATCGTAAGCATATAAGAAACTTGAAAAACCGAGCAATAACGAAGGAGATATGACATTTTTAAGTTTACAATAATTAAATGTATAAAAGTATTTTTATAAAAGTTATTTTATAAAAAATATTCACTGTTTCAGATCTGATATATTAAGGGATATATTTTATAAAGATAGTACTTTTCATGACAAATCCAAACATGTAAGAAACTCGAAAAATGGATTTAAAATGAAGGTGATACGTTATTTACAAGTTTAAGTTAAAAAGTATTTTTATAAAAGTAAATTTATAAACATATGTTACTGTTCACGATATTAACCTGGTGGGGAGTAATTTTCCTAAATAGAACTTTTAATTTTGAAGACGTGAACATAGGAATCACTAAAAACTAAATTAAAACGAACGAGATACAATTAAGATACGATTTCAATAATTAAAGTTATAAAAAGTATTTTTGTAAACTTTCACTTACTGTTACTGTTCATAACAGTACCTAATCATATAAAGAATTTAAAATTTAATTAGACTTTTCAAATACGAATCCGTACATATAAAGAACGTTAAAAACGTGATTAAAACGAGAAAGATACGACGTTTTTACTAAAAGTAATATATATAAATGTACCTAACCTTATAAATATTATTTTCTCAAACAATTATATTATTTATATAATGAAATTATATAAATAATACATCAAGTATTTTTGGCAAATAACAAATTGTTGGACAAGTATGTCAATTTTACAACTTCAAACACATGGACATTTATTTTACAAATACAAATTAAATTGTTTAATTTTATAAATTAAACAAACACTTTTAGGTGGTGATGTAATTATATAGAATTATATGTGGTATTAGTTATTCAAAGTACTTAGTACTCATATGACATATATTTAATTAGGTTGCATTCGGTCTTATCTGTGACGTTTCCATTTCACTTGATTCATATACTACAGTTTATTCACTAAGTTGAGTTCATAGCCTCATGTTTTACTATATCAATGATTTATAACTTTTGAGGTGAGAAACATGCATTGTTTTACAAATTAGATGCAAGTGTATATTTTATCATGATTACATGTTTGCCTAAGTAGCGATAACCCGTTGTGCCCATCATCATGAACTGTCAATTACTTTGTGTGAGCGCGAATGTTATAAATAGATCTATTTGGGATTGACATCCCCATCCGGGTGAGTAGCTCTCACTGGTGTCACGGAGTGAACCAACGGATGTATACCATGTCGGATTTAGGATGTTTAGGGTTGAACATCATCACGGGCAATGTGGCAATATTTATATTGCATTCATACATGTCGAGCTTCAGTGTCATGAACTTAGGGAAACGTAAATACATTTTGTGATGGGTGTACATGTTGCATAATCATGGGGAAATCTTGCGGTCCTACATTATATTTACATAAACCTATGAATTCACCAACTTTATGTTGACATTTTAAAGCATATTTTCTCAGGTCTATGAGGTACAAGAGCAAAGAGATACATTGGTGGTCAATCATTTTGGAGTCATTGCATAAAGATTTAGAGGCATTACATTTTGGGGATATTTGTTATGTTCTAAAAACTTTACATTTTCAAGGGTGAACAAGTTAATCCGTTGAGCTTTTGTAACAAAATTTATTAATTCCAATGTATCATTTTCAAACTCCTTGATGCTCGATCTCATATGCCAAAGTCGGTAAAACTTCTCCTATTAATAAATTCACCAAAACACTATAATGAAAAATATCATGATCAATGATCAGATGTTAGCTGAATATGCGAGTGAAAAACTATTCTAAAAATGATGTGTCACACCCCTAAAATATTAGAGTATAATGGTAGCCGAGGGTGTGTGACTTCATGATTATCATACTTCTAAGCAATACAGAACGACCTCTATATGAGACGTTTTAAGAAAACGGATCACTTGAATTAGGAAATAATAAATTGTTTAAACATTCAGCGGAAGCATAAAATAGACCATACGACATTGTTTTAAATAGTACAAGTGATCTTCAGATAACGGGAAAATGACTGCAATGCATGAGACTTCATATATCATCTTCGTTCGTAATACATGAGAAAACATTGCTAAAATGTCAACATAAAGTTGGTGAGTTCATAGGTTTGTTTAAGCAGAAAAATGTAGTGTTTGTGAATCACAAGATTTCATCCACATATGACAATATAACAGATACAAAGTCATATAAATTGCATTACTATTGTCTAAGCTCATGACACCGAAGTGTTAACATATACCAACAGTGAATGAATGCTTTGCATGTGTCTAACCCGGGACACCCGTAGTCTGACTCAAATAAAACTGTGTTTGCTTGACTAATGTCAGTCTAAGACAAACAGGGATGTCACTCCTGATAGATCTATTTATAACATTCGGCTTACAAGAATTTAACGGGTTCTTGATAAATCGGGCAGATAGCAACTTAGGTTAATTTGGGACTTAGACCAATCAGTAATGAGTAATTGTACTTGTATTCATTCGTTTGAAATAAGCAATGTTCTTACCAAAAGATGATTTAAAACAGTTTCGAGTAAGGGCTATGCAAACTACCTTGACGGTACTGTTAGTACTGTTGTTAGTACTGCTGAGTTTCTCCTGCTTAACTTAGTTTAATTGCTTGCTGAATTTGCTTATTTAGAGTTAGTCTAGCTTATTTGGTTTGTCTTAAGCTTATTTGAGCTTATTTGTGTCTTAGTATAAAAGTTTTTAGTGTTTTTACCATTCCTAGCCTTTATGCATGCTCTAGCTTATTTTCCTTGCTTATCTTTTCGTGCATTTGCTTATTAGGTTTAGTGCCCAATCATATCCTTGTCATATTCAAACATCGATTATCAATTCGTCATTCGATTTTCCATTCAAGCCTCGTTGGGACATAACGACCCGGAAATATTCTATACTACTTCCGGTTTCATTGATTTTGTGGATTTTGATCCTTGTTATATATTTATATTTATTTATATGTAAAAAGGAGTAAGATCACGCGAGTCAATTTTTGGCGCCGTTGCCGGGGAGGCTGAAAAACGATTATCGTCACTTTTGACAATTTGTGTTTGAATTTGTGAATATTTTCTTTTATAAAAAAAAATACAAAAATACAAAAATATTTTTTATTTTCTTTTATTAGTATAATTATCATATAAAAACAAAAGAAAAACCAAAAATATAAAAACATTGTCCATAAAAAACGACCAGACGAACCAATAGTCATGCCGTTAGAAGGAATTCATGTTGACGATAAGCTCCAGTTTGTGGAAGAGCCCGTTGAAATCATGGAACGGGAGATCAAACGATTGAAGCGAAGCTGGATACCATTGGTTAAGGTTTGCTGGAACTCTAGGCGGGGAATAGGGGCCCAGGAGTTCCCAAAGAATCGTGAGAGATTCGTTCATAATCAAAAATACCCACACACTCTTCACAAAGCCGAGGTTGTAATCTCACTTTTAAAAGGTCTTAATGCTTTGAGGACCCCAAAGCTTTTTAATGGGTCACCTGGATGACTGCTAACATTTCTCATTGTTCGTGTCATTGTACGACTCTATTATGATCAATATTTATTTTAGTCCGATACGCGTATACTTTTTTTATTTACCTTTAAGCTAATTCGCGATAGACTTAAAAATAATCAATGAAGGTAAACAGGTCATCAAATAAATTATGGTTTACATCAACCAAGTAAGAATTAATTATTAAGACAGATTATTATGTACTTTACGTGTTTTATTTTTATGGCCACGTAAAAGGGTTTCGTGTCGTAATAAAATACATTGGGACGCAGCCCAGGACATTCCTAATTTACCTAGACTCAAACCAATACCCAATTTAAATGCCTAAACACAAAACTTGACCAAATCTTGTGTTAGTAACATGAAATAGCCGAATGTGGGTACAAGGAAAGCCACATAAATCGTCCTTAGTGTATACTAGCTAAATCAAATTCTTCTGTATAACAATAACATCTTAATAGTACTAGTACTTCCTTAAACTGTATTAAGGATAGTACTTAATGTCTCTTATTAGCCAAGTAACCATTGGTTTATATTCCATTTTTCTTTCTCTTACCCTTAGACCGCGGCTACGAGTGCATTCTAATCCACAAAATCCATAAGAAATTTCAATAAGTATAAACTATTCATTGTCAATATTTAGTCTTAGAGTCGGTACTTGAGTGTTTAGCATTAATATACATGTGTGGCTAACTAGAAAACCCCTAAACCACTAAGCTAGGGTTCGACATTTGCTTGGTTAGAACTAAGGAACCTAACTAGCTTCATTTGCCTATAAATATACATTCATATCTCACCATTTGACACTCTTGTTAACTCACACACACCTTAAACTCTTTCTTCTCTTGTTCGGGATACAAACCGCAAGCAAACACCTCCCACTTCTTTTTATTCGAACCTATAAGCACTAAGGTTATCACACAAGAGTTATACGAGCTAGGGATTTGTATACTACAAGTCTACTCTCATATAAAGCTATAGGACCTTTGTAAGTCACAACAACACTTTACGTTTCATAATATCATTTCCTTTTGAATTTTTAAACGTATGTCGCGATATATATAAAGTGTGCGTGCCTAATGTGGCGTAGGATTTCATTTGTGTGGGAGGGACTCTACATTAAAACACATGCTCAAGACTGTTTGGACAAGTCTAGTGACCTTCAACCGTATAACAATTACCCTTAGGCACGAAAATATAAGGAAAAATGTACGTAAACATTCATAGGAATGTTTATCGATGTGGCATTTAGGAACATTACGCGAGACAAAATAAACGTTGCATGCAAGGTACGTCGTTCTGCCAATAGTTTAATGAAACATGATATCACTTAGGGGCAAGTTTTTTATCCATAAGTTGCTAGTAAATACAAACGGGGCCAACGAAGGGGCCTTGGTTAATCCAACCTGCCCTGTCATTTGGGTCCAACAGGCTAATAGCTTTTGTTACGAGACCCGTAGCTTATAGACAAGCTCACTTGAGCTTATCAAGGGCTTGTGGAGCTTTAAACTCGTTTAGGACACTCGAGATGCAAAGGAAGACCTTAACGGGCCGAGACGAGCCCATTATGCCCAAACAGGCCCAACGAACCCTTGTGTAATAAGTATGGTTTATCAATAGGCTTTTGTTGCTTATTCATGGCGTTAGGAGTAATTTTTAAATCTCAATTTAGGCCGTGCATTACCGATTTGAAACCACACGGAACCCTTAATGGGCTTTCTAGCCCATTAACGAGTCCACTCGAGCCATAAGCTTACAATAAGCTTGAAACAACTTATCAATGAACCTACATAAGTTAAAAAGTCTTAATGAGCCAAAGGAAGACTAATGGACCCTAATGGGCGAAGTTGTACAATGAACAAACCCATCCGAACCTTTTTGGGAAATTCTAGGCCCATTAACGGTCAAAATAAGCGTAATAAGATCACCAATTAGCTTGGGTTTTTGTCGATATTAAATTATTCGGTCTCCGTCATCCTTAGCTTATTGGTGATCTTATGAGAGCTCAATCGTGCTTTAATTGGACTTAATTACACTTAATGGATCCAAATGGACCCAACCAAAAAGCCTAAAACCCTCTTCGGGCCTTAAATAGGCCCAACGGCCCATTAGCTAGTGCTTATTTGCTTATTGGGATAAGCTGAAAAGAAACTAGACCAAAGAGGCTTAATAAGGGCAAAAAATAAGCTAAAATGCATAAGAGACTCTTGAGGTACTTATCGGGTCGAGTTGTTGGGCTTGCGAGCCTAATAAGCTCGAAATAAGCTACAATAAGTTCCTCGAGCTTATTTACAGCTTATCAGGCCCCACTAAGCTTATTAAGGACTTTTGGACTTATTAAAACTATAACGGACCTTTAAAACGCTAAACGGACCTTAACGGGCCCAATAAGGCCCGTTAAGCCAAAAATAAGCTCGGTGAGCTTATTTATAAGCCTAAACAGCTTTGATAACTTATTTGGACTTAGAAAAATGAAATGCCACTTGTTGGGATTTAATTGGAATGAAAATGCAATTTTTACAAAGTCAGAGGACTAAAAGTGTAAATTTACAAACTATAGGGTCAAAACTATAAATTGTCTATTAGTTAACAAGCCAGGGACTGTTTTTTTGTCATTTCTGAAATTAGGGCTGTTTCAACTTATAAGGACATAAATGCTAACCTTGTAAAGTCATAGGGACTAAAAGTGTAATAATGAAACTTGGGGGTTTAAAATGTAAATAAAGTATATTTATAAACCCAGGGGCTGTTTTGTATTTATAAGAAACTCAAGGGTGGTTTATAAACAAAAGTGATTGTTGTGAATGCTTAACGAATCAGGCAAGTTATATAAGTATCGTATAATATAACAAGATTAAACCACGACTTAGTAAATATAGATATTTATTAATATTGATTACACTAACAAGGATCGGGGGAAAATCGTATACTCTTTCCAAAGGGCATCAAACAGATTTAATACATTAAATACGTACCACACCACTCAAGTGATAAAGTATATATAAAACTTGAAATAGAATTTAGTTTATACAATGGACGTCGTTAGCTTTAATGTGTAGACTAAGACTTGATCGTATTTACTTAGGTATTTGTCGGGGATCATCACTTGGATATCCATCTTTATCACCTTCCAGAGGACTATTCACTCAGGTGGTGTTCATAGCCCCATGTTTTACGATTATTTAAATGTTTTACATCCTTGGGGTATAGAGAAATGCTTTGTTTTACAATGGCGCAACTTGTACATTTTTATACCATGATTACGTGTTTGCCTGGTTACCTTAACCCGTTATGTACATGATCATGAACTGTTTATTGCATAGATGTGATTGGGAATTACAATTGGGTTTTGGGCTGCGACAAATTCCATTTCGATGTTATGGATAGATCTACATTAGGGATTAAATCAATCCCGTTGGGTCGACTGTACCACAGGGATACGAACGCAATCTCGCGCTGCTTTAAACATAGGTCATCTTTTCCAAACCATGTGCGAAATTTAGGTGTTGCGGTGGATTAGCACATCTTTCACGGACACTTGATAGGGCAACATATTTATTCTCATTCATATATGTCGAGCTTTAGTGTCATGAGCTTACAAAAACCAGTATCATTCGGTATAGGAAAACGTAATTACTTTCTATGTTGTTTGGCTATGTGTTGCTAAATCAATCACTTAGAAATCATTGCGGTTCCTACTTCCCTGGATTTTACATAATACCTTTGATATTCACCAACATTATGTTGACGTTTTTAAGCATGTTTTTATGGGATCTAATAAGCAACGGATGGTGCGATGATACATTGTATCGTCAATAAGTGGATGAGTCTAAACTTCAGATTGGGGTCTTATTACTTTTTGGGGATAATTGTTATATAACCTGAATCTTTATTTACATTGTTGAAACAATTTGAAGATGGGCTTATGTAACAAACAAATATTTTGTTAATCCAAATGTATCTTTTTCAATACGACTCGTTTAGTAGTACGTTCTCAGATCTCTGTGCTTTTGATCCATAAATGTAACGCACCTCGGATAGTCCAACTTTCCGCTTTTGCAGTGCGTCAGATGTGAGGGTGTTTACTAGCGAAATACATTAGAAGAATGATTTATCCTACTACTAAATTACTTTACTCTACCCCTATTATCTGCTACTACTGTACTAGTTCTTCTCTACGAAAAGAAAAAAAGATGAGATATGATGTTAGATGTCTATAAAGAGATCTCCCCATTTGCTCCTTTATGCGTTTTATATAAAGCAGCATGGGGTCTTTTCTCATTCTGGGCTTTTGTTTACTGGGATTAGTACCTCTTTTGGTTGAGTTTAACTAACTGCTGTTTAGTTATTAAACATGAGCCTTTTAATAAGTATGGGTCGGTCTGACCTATATAAATGGTGTCGGGCCAACAAGACAATAAGAGATGAGGCCTCACTTGGACTTGAATTTTCGTGCTCTTTCCAATGGCATGCTCGAATAAATATTTTGACTTCGTCTTGATCTCGAAATATGCGTAAACGTCGTCAAATCTTATCTGAAAGTCATCATTTTTGCTCTGTTCTTAATCCTTTATACCTGGCAATGACTTATTATACACAATACTTACATAGTTTGCAATATAGTTAAGCATTTTGTATTGGTGTTTGTGTTTGATTAAGTGTTTGTCACACCACTAAATATAGGTCTAATGGACCCTGCGATAGGCGTGTGACTCATGTTTTATCATACTTCTAAGCAATACAAAACGACCTCTATATGAGACGTTGTTAGTATAGATTCACCCTTTGAACAATGATCCGGAGGCTTGGTAAAATGGAAAAGAAATTGAGCCATATTATTAGAGAGAAAAAGAGAGAAAAGAGAAGAAGAAGAAAAAAGAAGAAGTAGAAGTGTTTATGTATGTGTGTGGTTTTAATAGAGAAAAAGGAACCACACACACACTCCACACTGTAACAATGTGAGACTCCTACCCTCACATGGAGTATGGAGGGATTATTTATTGTCCGATAGCGACTAGCTAAACTAACCCGACCCGACTATAAATGATAAATGGTAATTCCGGATTAGTCACCATTATTTTAGGGCTAAACAACTGTCCCCAATATGTGGCCGTTACGGATATCTACTGACAAATCTTGTTCCAACAAGTATAGATAAACAAGTAGATAGTCTTCCAAAGCGCTTCCACAGCTGATGTTGTTCTTTGTGAGTTCTCTCGTGGTCTTGGAAACTTGTATTTCCAGGTGGATCTTCATTGTCCATTTACTTTGTTACAGGATCATGTAAGTATGCATGGAACTGGATTAACTTCCCTCAAATCCATGCAGCTAGTCTTAAAAGCTTTCTTCATAGCTCCTTTTTGGTGAAGTTTCTGTATCAGCTTCCCCCAATCCAACATCCCTATTTAAGGTCAGATTCTGAACAGTGATGTAGGCTTGAACAATCTTCTACTTGTCATCAAAGGGCAGCAGCGGATTGCCTGCCGCAGAACGGAATTTCGGATCACTAGAAAGTCAAACACACCAACGGACCATGCTTCTTGGTCTTCAGAGCTTGGTATTCGTTCAGGGGTGCATGCGAGAATTCAGCAACTGTTCGAGTTCGCTACGTATGCAGATTACTTCACAACCATTCTTAGTGAAGTAGTATTCACTACTTCCCCCTGGAAGTTGGACATTGGTAACATCAAACTCAATTAAGTCACGGATGTACACATTTTTCCCCCATGAAGGTTCGCGAACTCTCGGGAAGCATCTTTGTCGTAGTACGTTCATATACTCGAGAAGTTCTTGTCATAAGCACAAATCTTGATATACAAAAGAATCATTACCCTATTGACTTCAGAAACCATAGAGGAGATGAAGCAAGAATCAAGAACACTTGGTATAATCAAGGGGTCGTGTGAGATGAATGTCATTGAAGAACTTTGAAGATTATTGCTTAGACTGTGAAGTATCTTTGTCTTGGAATAACACAAAAATACCCTGTGAGAATTGCTGATTACATCTCATCTTTAATATCTCTCTGGCTAACTTACCAACCTCGTATTCTGTCGGCTATTGTTGTGATCACTTGTGAAGTAAACCCGATATACCAAACTTGAAAAAGAAGTGAAATCCCCCAAATTTGTTACTTAAGCTTGCACTGTTGTGATTAAAGAACGGTGCAAGATTAGATCTTTAAGTACTCTGATACCATCCGAAAAGTATGAGAATACAAAACCTCTTGAAGTTATCACATTCGACTGCTGAGTGTGCACTAATCCTCGTTTGAGTACTACAACGTAACTCCTTTAAGTGATAGTTATCCAGGTCTTCAACCAACCACCCCGACTGCTGGTAACTAGATAATTCAAGGCTTGATCGTAAGCTGTATTATGTTCAAGCTAAGTCATCATATTCGATTGAAAATAGAATAAAGTCTCGATGATGAAATAAGTAGACGCCTTCGTGAAATCCAACTTCAATCTCAAATAAGGGATACCAAATCAACTTCGTGAACACTTGTCATCGTTTTTTTAGTCCAAATCGCTAGCTATTTTGTCATTTAAGTGACCCCCAATCTTTTTTAGGATCGTTATGGGTTTAAGGGTCGTTGTTTGTGTGGTATGTTGTTATGGTTCGTTTGTGTTGTATGAGTATTGGTTCTTGTTTGTGGTGTTTGTTTGTTGTTCTTGTTGTTGAATTCATAATATTCCCAAAGTCGGTCATTTGCCATAAGTCGGTCTCATGCCCACCTGATGCGCGGTTTAATGTCGAAATTTTTTTTCGGGAATTAGGGTTCAAAACATGGGTTTTCACTGGTCACAAACGCAATGACTTTAGTCAAAAACGCAATGAAACCTCTAAATCAAACTGCATATATCTCGATCAAAACGAAATGAATAAAAAATTGGGCCAGAGTTACATGTTGTCACAAAACGCCGCTGTTCGTGGTCTTCAAAACGCACAAACCTGTAGTCAAAACGCAAGGAGTCAAAACGCAACGAAAGTTTCTATCAAATCGCAAGAGTCAAACGCAACGTATGTCATAACGAACGAGTAAAGCAACGAGCGTCAAAACGCAATCCAGTCTCAAAACGCATGAGTCCAAAACGCCAGGTGAGTCCAAAACGCAACCTGTCTCAACGCAATGAGTCATAACTGCACGTGAGTCAAAACGCATGAGTTAACGCAATGTTCTTTTGTCTAAAACGCAACGACTTTTGTTCATAAAACGCAACGACGACACTCTTCATGTTAGGCAAAAGAGTTCCCCGGGTTTTCTTCTAGCAGCACAAGAACATAATCTTAGAACTTTTACTTGTAAGCTTACGATTAGTGATGTTAAACACTTAGTATGATGCAAAGGAAGGTGTTCTAAGCAAAAGTACAAATCTTTAACACTTTTAACCACAAATAAAGATCAAATCTTGATTTTTGTTGCCATTTTTTTTCGAACCAAAAAAAATAACCAAACCAAGCCACGAATTTGATCTTGTTTGACCACAATAATCAGTAGATAGACAACACGGATTCCCCCTATGCTCTGGTGCCAATTGTTAGTATAGATTCACCTTTGAACAATGATCCAGAGGCGTTTCCAGCTGGTAAATGGCAAAAGGATAAATGGAGCCATTATTATTAGAGAGAAAAGAGAGAAAAGAGAAGAAGAAGAAAAAAGATGAAGTAGAAGTGTTTATGTATGTGTGTTGGTTTTTATAGAGACAAAAGGAACACACACACTTCACACTGTACAATGTGAAACTCATACCCCCTCCATGGAGTATGGAGGACCAGTCAGTATGATAGTCCCGATATCGAATAGCTAAACTATTACCTCGACACGACTATAAATGATAAAATGTTAATCCGGATTAGTCACTCTATTTTAGGGCTAACAGAGTTTTAAGAAAATTAATCCTAGAATTAGAGAAATAATAAATTGTTAAACAATTAAGCGGATCCAAGGAAAGATAAACCAATCGACGATACAACATCGTTTTTAGAATAGTACAAGTGATCTTTAAATACAGAAAAATAACTGCATATGCATGAGACTCATATGCATCTTCGTTCCTTAATACCTGAGAAACATTGATAATGTGTCAACATTAAAGTTGTGTGAGTTTCATAGGTTTGTTTAGCAGAAAGGTTTCGCCTGCTTGGCCCTGTTAGTGTTTTTGACCTTGTAATCACAAGCCCCCCCCCGATTTCACCCGCTTATGACAATATAACATATACAAAGTCATATAAATGCATTTACTATTGTCTAAGCTCATGACACCGAAGCGTTAACATATACCAACAATAAATGAATGCCCTTGCAGGTGTCTAACCCGGACACCATAGTCTGACTCAAATGAAACTGTGTATGCTTGACTAATGTCAGTCTAAGACAAACAGGGATTGTCAATCCCAATAGATCTATCCATAACATTCGCGCTCACAAAGATTGACGGTTCTGATTAATGGGCCGCATGCAATTGACCATTAACAGCCTAGGCTTCTCTCTAGGCAATTAGAAACTTGGGTTAAATCAGGAAACAAAAACTTTAGACAATCAGTAATGGAGTAAATTTAGACTTGTATTCACACGTTTGAAATAAGCAATGTTCTCACCCCAAAAGATGATTTAAAACAGTAGAGTAGGGGCTATGAAAACTCACCTTGATAGTTAATTGGCTGAGATGGGTAATGGATTAAAGCACGTCAACTAGTGACTCAATCAAAACACCTAAATGATTATGACAAAGTCTGAGATTACATTCTAACAATACTTAATGCAATAGTTCATGCAAATGGGTCAAAAGGGTATTGTCGTTTATGAGTTAACGTTTTACGTTTTCAAGGTGTTGATTAATTTGTGTATTTATCGAATTTATATATCACGGTTCGCTCAACTCGCTTAAGTCTCTTATCGAAAAATATATTTTTAATCCCTTGACTTTCCATATTTAACTATATATAATATTAGTTTATAATATTCTTGTTATTCTCATAAAACTTTCTTAGATTTAGATTCAAACCGAATTGACTTATAATAGTTTTAGCGTTAAGGGAAGGGTTTAGAAACCATGAGACAATTTGTTTATAGATTAGTTTCGTTATTATTACTCCTTGTTAAAAAAAAAATCATGGTTTTATAACCTTCTAACTTACGAGTAATCTCCTGGTCATAGATATTGTGGTAACCACGTTCGTTTAATGTCTGACCACAACACGTTTCTACATTTCTTTGTGTTTATATTTACAAGTAAACTTTACTAGTATTCATTCAATAATGAATCCCTACATGGCCACCCCTTTTTCTTTTTTGTTTTTCTGCCTTCCCTGTCGTGACCCAACAGTGGGTTTATCACCATTGTTGTGGTTTTATCCTTTTACCCACGCACCCCTTGTTATTCCTAGCTAAGCTTCCATGCATGATTCTACTTCTATAGGGTTAGTCTTGGGATGAACGAAGGTCGAAACTAGGGCGTGGTAATGTGTTTCTCGCAGCTCCAAGGGCTGCCACAGTGGTAGCGGCATGCAGTGAAACGTACTGCGTTGACAGTGGGGGCTGCCCACTGTGCCGTGCATGACTACAACCCGATGGTAGTCTCATTAGTTATGGTATCCGAGGTTTTGACGTATCAACGAGCACGGTCGTGCTCGTCACTTGCCAGAATTCCAACAAGCGGGCTAAGCCGCACTGTGGCTAGTCTAAGGACAAGTGGTCACGGATTCCTTGGACTATCAAGTCTCATCTCTAATGGGTATCCTACAGTCATTTACGCGAACCCTGGTGTTTTGCTAGTACTTGTGAGCCAAAGTGTGATTTTATATGCGTGTTTCAGGTTAACGTAATTCTCCTTGGGTCGTCTATTCATTTTCATGCATGTTAGATCGTTATTTTATGTGTGCAAACCCCCGTGGTTTGCTACTCGTTTTTTAACGCATACATCATTTACAAGTTCACTATACGTTGGTATGTTATGCAATGTCATGACTAACCCTTTGCATGCGCACTTATATACTAGTCACACATGGGTTTTACGGCAGCAGTGTTAGTCAACCAAGGTTGAGGCTTTAGCCGAGACTAAACGTGTTTTGGTTTAGGTCGTGTGTTATACTACAAAAATGATATAGTTACCACGAGGTGACTTACCTAATATGAGCTTTCCAAGTGACAATGAGGAGAAACGGTGACGAGAAATGGGTCGACCTCCCTTGGCTTCCACCCGTTCCAACTCGACGTCTTAAGCTCACGAATGCAATAAAAATGAAAACCTAACTCTTACCGATTTGTGTAATCTTTGTTTTCAAATTTTTTGTTGAGATGAGTTTGTTCGTGCATGGATCCTAATTTATACTCGAAGTCTTGTGTTGTTAAGTGATGTATTACATGTGAAGGTTTAGATTATCAATGTTGCTTCAAGGGCCATCTACAAATTACAGATCAATTCAACCTAATCCTGCTCTAGAGCGACGTAGTTGAATCGTGATGTCCACCTTTTTGATGACGTCTGCAGTACCTCTTAGATGATTCTAATACCGTTGTGGTTCTATTATTTTCTTTTCATAATTCTGTACATTATGAATCTCTACTATTTCCCTTTGGAATTGCCACCAGTTGCTGATAATGTATCATGTGATGGAAATATTCAAAATAATGAAGTAGTAGGGTAGTGTGTAAGATTTGTGAGGATGGATGTTTCTTCATTATTGCATATTGCTTTCTATAGGTTTTCATATGTACATATCAGATGTTGGTTTTCATATGAATATATATATATAATTTTATCTTTGATGAATTTAATTATAGTTGTCATGGTTATTAATTTGTATGTATGAGGTTTTATGAAGTGTTACAAGTAAATGACCTCGTTTAACAAAAGTGAAATAAGCATGGTTCTTATCGTTACGCGTTCTAAAATATCTTTTTAGACATAGAGTACTAATGGTGATATTCGCGTGAAATTTAAACGTTCCATGATAAAAAGTAATGCATTGGCGATCATAAGATGACTTCTCATTGAAATTAACAGTAAACTTGCAAACTTGCAGTACATGAATTTTACTTAACGAAACAAGAATCAATCCCATCAATTGTATATACGGGATGTTATAGCTCCCCAAGTTAGGAAGATTTCGTTCCACGAATCATAGACGTTGTATGGGAGCTGGTCGGATTTGCGAATAAGAGAGGGTTACTTGTCTTGAATATGGTCCCTCACGTTCCCACGTGTACTCTGGACCTCTTCGTGCATTCCAACGGACTTTAATGATAGGTATACGGCTTGATTTGAGTTGCTTGACCTCTCGGTCCATAATTTCTATGGGTTCTTCAACGAAGTTGAGTTTGTTGTCGAGTTGGAGTTCCTCCAGGGGTATAACGAGTGTGTCTCGGATAAACATTTCTTTAAGTTGCAGACGTGGAATACATTGTGTACTCGACTAAGCTCTTGAGGTAATTCCAAACGGTAAGCTATTGTACCAATCCTTTCTATGATTCTAAAGGGTCCGATATAATGAGGGTTTAACTTTCCACATTTTCCGAATCGCATCACACCCTTCCAGGGGTTGACTTGAGAAGTATACCTTCTTATCTATAATTTCAATAATCATAGGGCGTGTCGTAGTCTTACGCCTTTGTCAGCATAGCTCTTTTGTCGATCACGTGCAGCTTGCATGCGATCCCTAATCTAGAAAATCTTCTCCGTAGTCTCATGAATAATCTCTGGTCCAGTAAGTTGTGCTTCTCCAACTTCAGCCATCAAACAGGCTGATCGACCACTTCCTACATTAGTGCCTTCGAAACGGTGCAACTTTTATGTCGTGTGTGATAAACTATTATTGTACGAAAAAATCGACTAGGGGTAAATGTCTATCTCAAACCATTTTGAAGTCAATACGCAAGCTCTTAGCATGTCTTCTAATGTCTGAATGGTCCTCTCACTCTGACCATCGGTCTGAGGATGGTAAGCAGTACTCAAGTCCAACTGGTCCAATGCTTTAGGCAAAGCTTGCTAAATCTCGAGTGAAACATCAATCTCCGGGCCCTTGGAAAATGGCTATCACGACTCGAGATGATTGACACTGGTTATGCATGTTCTTGCTACTATCTCTTCATGTAGAATCATCGTCATTTTTTCTGATGAATCCGTGTTGTCTTTCTTCTATTGGTGCTAAAACAAGTGCGCAGACTTAGTAAGACAGATTCAGTAAAAAATGACCCAAATGAAAAATTTTATCCTGCTGCCGTTTCTGGGTTTATTAGTTCTTGAATGTAGTTTGGTGATGAATTCCTTTGTTATCTTCTCCCACTTCCGCATTCTGGTGTATCGGTGTTTGACCATTAAACCAGGGGGCCTTGATGGTCAGCATTTTGACCTTGGCTTATGTCAGGCATTTGCTGACATATGTGGCGATGTCAGCCTTCATGTTTGGCCACCACAATATAACATTCTTTTAAGTCATCGGTAACATTTTTTTGGCTCTTGGATGAATAGCATCTTTGACTTATGCGTTTCGTGTCTATAAAACAAAGATTCATACAACATAATGTTCCTATCAGCAGGGCTTCTTAATTCTTTAACATGCCACTGATATCTCCGGCTTCTAGGTTTTCAACACCTAATTTGCTTTTTCTGAGCCTCAGGATTCGTAACGAAGGTCCACAGCAATGGTCTAACAAAGCTCTTTACTCGCAACGCCTCGATTTATTGATTTCTTTCTTTTCGATCTCAACTCAAGGCATCTGCTACTACATTTGCTTTCACGGGTGTATAAAGATATTTCCGGCATATAGTAATCACTTAGGAGCTCCATCTTCGGCGTTGCCTCATATTGAGGGTCTTTTGAGTCTTAGGATATGTTGTTGACTCTTGTGGTCGGTGAACACTACACCACTTAGTGCCATAAAATAGTGCCTCCAGTTCTTCACGGCAGATCCACTACTGCTCCTAACTCCAGGATATGAGTGGTGTCGGTAGTAGTTTTCTCTGGTGAATTTTCAGTTGCCTAGAAGCGTATGCAATAACCTTCATTCTCTGCATCAGTACCGCACCTAACCCTTTTATGGATGCATCACGGTACACCACAAAATCTTCACTGCCTTCAGGTAGTGCTAAGATAGGTGCAGCACATTGTTTTGTTTTAATTAGACTTTTGAAAAAGCTTCTTCTGTTCTTACCCCAATTCGAACTTTTGTTCTTCTACGTAAGCTCAGTTCATAGCTTAGCTATTTTGGAGAATCCTTCAATGAATCTCCTATAGTAGCCTGCAAGACCTAAGAACTGGCGAATCTCCGAACGAAGTTGATGAAGATGCCTATTATTAACAACTTCATCTTAGCTGGTCCACATGAATACACTTGCCTATCAATCATGGACCATGGAATTTTACGTATTGATCCAAAATTCCACACTTGGAAAATTTAGGCATCACAGTTTCTTCTTTCTTAACAAACTCCAGAATGTTTTTCTAAGTGTTATTCGTTTCTTTCTAGTTGTGGAGTATATGAGAATGTCATTGATGAACACAATCAACAAACTTATTCCAAGTAGGTTTGCACACACGGTTCTGGAGATCCTTGAACACGCAGGTGCGTTGGTTCAAACAAAAGGCAAACTCGGACTCATAGTGTCCGTATCGTGTTCTAAAAAGCAGTCGTGGGAATATCTTCTTCTCAAACCCTTAACTGTATGATACCCTGACTTAAGTCAATTTCGAGTGAGATGCTGGTCCTTGCACTGATCGAATATGTATCGATCCTTGGTAAGGATATCGATTTTTCACTGTAAGGTTGGTGTCAACTCATGGTAATCGATTCACATCACAGATAGATCCTCCTTCTTTTTGACATATTGATTCGGTGCTCCCACGGTGAGGTACTTGGTCGTATAAAACCTTTTGTCAGTTAGTTCTTTTAGTTGTTCGGCTTGCTCTTTCATCTCTGCTGGTGCAGATGTTATGGTGTGCGTGCAACAGGTGCTGCTCTGGTATTAACTCGATATGAAATTCTAGCTTGGCGTGTCGAGGGCACACGTCGGGTGAGCAGGATTGGATCATAGGGGTTTACTTAAATGCCTCTATCTATACCCTACATTTTCTAATCCTAGCCGCAATAGATCTTCAAGTCATGTCCTGACTATCATTAGATATACTTCCGAAAAGTCTTTGACAACAGGCCACATCTCAATTCGCTCTCTAGAACTTTCAGTTTTTTCCTTTATCATTTGAATCAAGAATACACTTGTTATCCTTGGTCGGATGTACTTCTGTGTCCTGGATGCTCGAAGGATGACTTTCTAATCTCGATTCGCTTTTAAATCGGTTTTTCTTTAGCTTGTATGATATGCATATCGTGTATGTATGAACACGAATGTACTTCTCATCACACACAATTCTGCGCGACCATGTATGGCCATCCAAGCCATTCGACGATGATGTTAAAACTTCTAGTTCTATAGGGATTAAAGTCGATTTGAAACAGAGTGATTTTGCAAGTTAAGAGTACACCCTCGTAAAATGGTATTTGTGGTTAACGACTTTAAGTCGGGCTAGCTCCCGCTATAATTAGTGTCTAGGGTGGTAGGATGGATGTCTATATATTTACTGAAAGCATATGACACAAAGCTTCTATCCGCACCAGTATCAAATAGCACTGAAGCATAGACATTATTGATCAGGAACGTACCATTCACCACGTTGTTATCTTTCACCGCAGCTTCAGCACATAGGCTGTATACTCTGCCAGGTGCTCTGCGTCCTCCTTGAGTGCTGGTTGATGCTTGGTTACTTCCTTTAGGGTTTCCTTGATTTTGCCTTTGATTGTTCTGAGGATTTTGTTGGTTGCCTCGAATTTGGTTTCCACCGCCTTGACTTCCATTGTTCGGACACTTGTTCTTGTAATGTCCTTTTTCGCCACATCCAAAACAAGTGACATCACTTCCCTGTCCTCCTTGGCTTCCTGGTCCTCTTTGGTTTGCGGGACGAGGTGGAGCTCGGCAGTCTTTGGCCTTATGTCCTGCCTTTCCATAGTTGTAACAAGCAGGAGGGCATGTGTCAGTGTGGTGTCGTCCACACTTTCCGCAGTGAGGTAACTTGCCAGCATAAGAACCTTGCCCGGCTGTAAACACCCTTGTTGTCTCTGGGCATTTGTTCGGGTTGAGGTTGCTAGTGTTGTTGGTGTTGTTGGGGTTGTGGGTGTAGTGGTTTCCGTTCCATTTCTGCTTGTCGCCCGAGTTTTCTCCTAACTCTTGGACCACTTGGTACATCAAACCTTGAGCCATGTCAATTGCTTCATGCAAGTCCACTGGTTTGGACGAGGTTATGTTACCCTTGATGCTCAAAGGTAGACCTTCGATGTAACGTTCCAACAACCGGTCGGCGTTGGGTACCATTTCAGGGCATAAGAGGATGAGTTCTTGGAAACGTTGATTGTAGGCAGTAAGGTTTGTGCCTTTCACTTTTAAATTCCACAACTCATTTTCCATTTGCTTGATTTCATTCCTAGGGCAGTACTTCCGAATGAACATAGCCTTGAAATCGCTCCAAGGTGTGGCATGAGCGGTATCGAGGGTAACAGAACGAACATACACGTTCCACCAAGTTAAAGCACCATCTAGCAGTGTGCTAGAAGCAAATTTGACTCGGTCACCTTCTGCGACGTTGCTAATCCCAAATTGAGATTCTAGTTTCTTAAACCATCAGATTAAGCCTACAGCACCTTCAGTACCACAGAAGTTTTCATGCATGACTGCATGGAATTCCTTGTAGTTTCATGTCTTGTTCTGGGAAGAGTTGGATCCTAGGTTGTTCTCTTCTTGAGTGCTTGCAGCATGAGTCACAGCGGCAGCTGCGAGTGCTTCAGCAACTCTTGTGGCAATGAGCTGGTTGAGCATCTAAGTATCAATGCCACTGTTGATATCCATATTGTTTCGGTTGGTCAAACGGTTGACTGGAGGGTTCCGGTTGACAGTTGGGCGTCGTCCGGGTGCCATTTTCTATAAGAGGGACAATGAAAGTGACAGTTATGACATGCATGAAAGTTATATGCGTAAAGATAGTCACGTTACTACAAATGGCCATTTCTATTGAAAATCAACTTATTATATATTCGCAAAAGATTGTTATTCAAGAGTACGAGGATACAAGAGTTCACTAGCCATGACAAACCCATAGCTTAGTGGTTATTAAAAAGACAGAAATAAAACTAGTTGTTGTTATGGTAGATTTGTTGGACCACTTCCTCGAGTGCCTCCTTCCTCTTCTGTCATGCTTCTTCCTGAGCATTACTAGCACGATCCTTGCATTCACTCATACATTTGCAATGATGAGGTAATCAAGTTCTGTCCATCGATTAGTGTCTCATCGAACTTTCCTCAACTCGAGGCATTACATCCCACAGTGTCATGAAGGCTTCTAACTCCTCCAAACAGGCATTTGGGTAATGGTCCATGTCCTTGAGAATGGTATGCAACTGTCCTCTTAGGCGCGTTCAGTGCGTATGTCATGGCTGGTGTCAGGTAAGGCACCGAATTCCGACCAATTTTTGTTAGAGCTTCCTCTCTCTGGGTGGGGTCCGTTTTAGCAATCATCCACTGGTAAGCACCATCCGTAAAATAGGAATGAGGTTGGGTATGGTGAGTTAGGAGCGGATCAAATTGGTTATCTTCAGGTTGATCATAGAAATACTAGCACGTTCGCAAGAGTTGGCCTATAGGTGGATAGAAATTTTACGAAAGGTACGTCTGATAGTTGGGGTAAAATGATGGTAGGATGGCAAAATAAGTAACCCATATTCAGTATATGTATCTCATACATGTCTATGTCACATGTATCCCATTTTAATATATATGTACTCCTTTGATTGTTGATTCCTATGTACCCCATATTAAGAAACCAGCAATGACAGACAATAGAATCATAATAAGCAAATTAAGCAGATAAGTAGTTATAGTCTAGTGCTACCTAATGCAACCTAGTTCTCTATATATACAGGGCTTGAGCACCAATCTATCACACCCTCTAATTATCGGAGTTAATGAGCCCGAGGGCGTGTGACTTCTGATTATCATATTTTAAGCACTATAGAACGCTCTTATGAGTATTTTAAGAAAAAGGATCACTTGTAATTTAGGAAATAATAAAATTGTTTAAACATTCAGGGGAAGCAAAAAATAGACATACCTGACTTTGTTTTAAAATAGTTCGCAGTGATCTTTAGATAACGGGGGAATGAAATGGACTGCAATTGCATGAGAACTTCATTTATAGCATCTTCATTCTATTACCTTGAGATAATACATTGCTAAATGTCAACATAAAGTGGTGAGTTCATATTGGTTTGTTTAAGCAGAAAAATTTAGTGTTTTGTGAACACAAGATTTCATCCACATATGACAATATTACAAGTACCAAAGTCATATAATTGCCTATTACTATTGTCTAAGCTCATGACACCGAAGCGTTAACATATACCAACAATGAATAAATGCCCTTGCAAGTGTCTAACCCGGGACACCCGTAGTCTGACTCAAATGAAACTGTGTTTGCTTGACTAATGTCAGTCCAAGACAAACAGGGATGTCAATCCCGATAGATCTATCCAAAACATTCGCGCTCACAAAGATTGACGGTTCATGATAAATCGGGCAATTAGCAACTTGGGTTAAATCGGAACTTAGACCAATCAGTAATGAGTAATTGTACTTGTATTCACACGTTTGAAATAAGCAATGTTCTCACCCTAAAAGATGATTTAAAACAGTATAGTATGGGCTATGAAAACTCACCTTGATAGTTAATCGGCTGAAACAGATAGTGGCTCAATGCACGTCAAAGTAACTCAGTCAGACACCTAAGTAATTATAACCAATCTGAGTTTTCATTCTAAAACTTAATGTATGCAATGAATTATGCAAATGATCAAAAGGCATGGTCGTTTATGTAGTAACGTTTTATGCTTCCAAAATGTTATTCAAACCGTTGGCTCTAGGGGAGACTTTACAACTATAAGTATCCATACAGGAATTTATACTATTACTCGTCATAATTTATAATTACAAGTCCATGTGTTTTATGTCTAAAGAAGATATAAACATTCTTTTTAAGTTACTAAGTTTATATATTTATCGCGTTTATTTATTTACATCGTAGTCGTTGCTTAATTTGCGTAATTATCAGATTTGTATATCACGGTTCGCTCGACTCGTTTAAGTTTCTTATCAAAAGAAAATATATTTTTAATCCCTTGACTTTCCCAATAATAATATATATATGCAACTTTTATAATTCAAATTCTTTTATTCTTGTAACCTCTCATGTTTAAAACCCGAATAAGCTTTAAAAATGTTTTTAGCGTTAAATAAGTTTTATAAACCGTGTTAAATTTATTTACTCGTTTAAGACTTGGTTTCGTTGTTACCCGTTTCTAAGTCATCAACAAGTGTTATTTAAATCTTCTAATTATCGAATTTATCATTTTGTTTGTTAAAGAATTTCCCAACTCTTTTCGGACTTGACTGGAATGACTCGTGCTTCGAACAACATGCACGTTTCCATACATTCTTTACGTCAAAAGTTTACAATTTAAATCTCATGCAAGTTCCAACGCTCCTAACCTCTAGTTTTTAAGATGGAAAGTTTTTATGCATTATTGCTCATGCTATACCCTGGACCGACCCCATGTCTGCTACTCATTTCTTTTGTTTTTCTGCCACCCAACAGTGAAGTTAGTAATCACTGTTGTGGTATTCTTTTTCCCCATGAAATGCACCCTACATCATATTAAATTAAGCCTTTACATTGAGCTTGCATGCTCCGACCAACGAGCACAGCCACAAGGCATCCAAGGTCGAGACACAAGGTCGATGGGTGGGTTTGAGCAGGCTCAGCCGCTGCTACTGTGGCAGCACCCTTTTTACGGTGTACTAGTATGCGTTTTAACGTGTCTCATGATTCCAATTAGTGTCGAGTATTATAGGGTCTCATTATAAACCAACGAGCACCATGGGTTCGTTCTTTCCTGGTTTGTGACGTTGCCAACAGCGAGCAAAAGTCTCGCTATGGTTCGTCTTGGGGTTGCTTGATGGCGCACATACTATAGGTCGAGGTCACAATATGAGAACTCTACGCCATTCTATGAATAATTCTTCTGCTTGCCAATCCCTAGTGAGTCAACGTTTACAACCTCACATGCATTTAGGGTTTTATAAAATTTTCTTGTTACTCATTTTTCATCAATGGTGTGTTTTATTTATTTCCTACCGTCAATTCTCTATGCATGGAATGGTGAAGGGTTTTATTTATACACGAACACAAGGATCACGCATAAGGGTGTACCATGTGTGTCGTGTATTTTCCATGCAACACCGAGACCTTCGCCTAGCTTGCCAAGGCTAGATGTGTCTTGGTTTTGTGTCGTACGTAGGTTTAAAATGCATATGACATAACAAGGCTTAGGCGTTAAGCCACGAGAATGACTTACCGAGATTCAATCTTGCTAAACGACAAGGAAGGTGATGGTGGTAAGAAGCTCAAACTACTCTTGGTTGTTACTCCTTTTAAGCCGATGCCTACTTAGTTCTTGTACTCAATGAGCTTGAACTTGAATTGTATTGTTTAACTCTTGATTTTCAATATTTAGTTGTGATGCATTTGTTCATCTATGGTTCCCGATTTATACTCGAAGTTTGGATGGGTTACTGAGATGTTACATGTGATTGGCCCTATACTACTATTGTATCATAGTGAAATTTTATGATACTGTTATCATCATTACTCTTTTCTAATACTATTATAGAATTTTCACTATTTCTTGCTTTTGAAATTGAAATTGTATCAGGTTTACCATACGTAGCATGTGAATGGAGATATTCAAGATAAGAGAATGGGTAGGGTAGTGTGTAAGACTTGTGATGATAATGTTCCATTATTATTGTATATTGAATTATGTATATTCATATGTACATGTATATCTGATGTTGGACCTTTCATGTGCATATGCATGTAATTTATTTTATTTATGTTGGACTCTATCATAGTTGTCATAGTTATTAATTTGAATGTAGGTAGTTTTATAAAGTGCTACAAGTAATTTGGCCTCGTTTCACAAGAGTGAACAAAGTATGATTTTTATTGTTACGCGTTCTAAAATATCCTTTTAGACACGGAGTCATAATGGTGATATTCGCGTGCAATTTAAACGTTCCATGATAAAAAGTAATGCATTGACGATCATAAAATGACTTCTTGTTAAAAATAACGGTAAACTTGCAAACTTGCAGTGCATGATTTTTCTTTTTACTTAACGAAAAGAGGATCTAATTTTCTTACGGGGTGTCACACGATGCCATGATGAGGGACTTTTTATAACAAGTCCTTGAAACGAGTCCATGCTTTGGATAGAAATTCTCCATGATGTTGTTGGAACATCAGGATATCGTTACGGAGTTTTGCGGTCCTTCCCGGTAAAAGGAATTGAGCAAGGAAACGTGTAGTAAGATCCTCCCATGTGGTGATGGATCCTACAGGAAGCATTCAAGCTAATTACTAGCTTGATCGCGAAGGAAAAATTGAAATAAACGCAGGCGTTCTTTCCCTATTGTAACTGTCAAGGTCAAGTGAGTCCACTAGTTTAAGAAAATCCTTGAGGTATTGGTTTGGATCCTCGGACCAAAGTCCGTGGAATCTGTTTTGTACCAACCGGATGGTGGCGGATCAAAGAGGTACCACGTTGTTCCCTACAGGGAGATCAATGGTATTCTTATAGCCCTTGTGGCTAGGTGTGGAGTAGTCTCCTAGAGTACGGATAGGATTCTCGTCTCTCATGGTGGTTGACGAGAATGAGTTATGAAACAAATAACACAAAGAAAAGATAGACTACAAGAAAGCTAATATGCGGAAATTAAATCTTACTTGAAAGGATTCAAGCAAGTAGAACTAAGCTGAACTATGATCAAAACCTAACTATTCCCCAGGCGGCAGCGCTAAAAACTTGATGTGGGGTCTCGTAAGACTTCAACAAGAAGTTTTACAACTCCCTAGGCAGTGCACCTAATCGTTGTAGTGTAGTATAGGCAAGGCTCGGGGTTGTTATCGTTCACTTGGGGAATAGGTTGGGAAGGATTGATCATGGCCTAACAGAATTCTAAGGGTTGAGGGAAGATTATTTTTATATTTTTATATTTTATGACAGCAGTAAAATCAAATAATTAGATAGGTGGTTTGGTTTTAGCTAATAAACTAAATAATAATCTAAACTACTGGTGATAACAATAAGATAAAAGACTATGTTTATTTAATCATGTATTACTTCCTAGAGTGCTTCTCCTAGTGTTGTTGCTTTGTCACACTTGTGATGATCTGTGTAATCATTTCCTAAGTCATGAACGAATTATACGAACCCGCTGTCTACTTAGTATTCCGTTAAGGCAACGCGCAAGTAAGGTAGTATGAAGACTATTACAAGGCCCCTAAGGGTATACTAAGTGCATGTGAAATATATTAAGAGTGGATCAACCATATTAGGGGGAAAGGTAGTATGAAGACTGTTACCCGATGGTATCCTTTCTACATAATCATGTTTTCCTAGACATATCAACAGCGATGCAGACAAAAGCTGGTTTTCTAAGACCTAACATGCACATCCATCACAAGAAGCAACACCACTAAGATCTACATTTTAGGTTTCATACAATCATAGATAAACACAATAGAAAGCTTAGCCAAGCATGTTATAAGTAAAGCAAGAACATAGATAAATCAAACAACACATAAACATATTGAATGATTAAGTAAACCTTACTTGATTAAAACATGAGTTGGAGGAAGTACAATAGGGGTTTTAGGCCCTAAAATCATCCCTGACAGCTGCTAAACGAACTAGGGTTCGTACCTTCTTTTTTTCCTAAAGTTACATACTCAAAACCCTAAAATCGGGATTGTGTATATAGGAAAAACGTTGCGACGGCGTCGCGTTTTAATCGTGACGCCGTCGTGATAAAGAATATTCTAGATAATAGGCTGGGTTGTGATCTCTGACACCGTCGTGGAATCTTGTGACGCCATCGTGGTCTTCATTGTGACGGCGTCACGTTGTATCTGTGACGCCGTCTCCAGCCTTTGAGGAGAAATTCTTGAGAGATGTTGGTGTAGGTCCGTAGTCTTGTTCGTTTCTTCTCTAAATGAGCCCAAGTCACGTGTAATTCTTCCAAATGCCTTCCAAATGAGAAATACTTGAAAAGGAACGATTAAGTACCTATTTTGGGCATAAATGCACGATTTAGGGGGTTAAACGATCCCGAAAAAGTGTATAAAATGAAACCTCATTAATATGTCATCTGAATGTAATAACATTAAGCTTGTTATTCGGAATGCTAAATCTGAAGTTGTTTGTGTCATGTGTAAGCAATGTTTAATTACTGTTAATCATGATGTTTGTGTGCTCAACTATGTGAATGACATGAATTCTCGTGCTCTCAATAAGAATGCAAATGTTTCAAATGTTAAAAATCAAAAGAAACATAAGCCAAAAGTTAGGAAACCTAAAAAGGTAGGGTCCAACGAAAGACTTGCTTCACCTAAGCCTAGTACACCTAGATTTTGCCTTAGGTGGTCACCAACTGAAAGAATTTTTGACCTTAAAGGAAAAATAATTGCAACCTGTGAATCTGTGTGTCAATCTGACTGCTCTAAAGGTGATAATGCATGTACTTCTAACCCTCAGGAACCTGTCAGCAAACGGTTTCCAAATTCAACTTTCTCTATGACAGGTTGTCCAAATTGGTTTGATACTCTGCTAATTCCATTGCTTTTCGAGTATAAACCGAAGGACAAAGAAAATCATAGAGACAATGAATGTGACATTTGATGAGCTTTCTACAATGGCTTATGTACACTTCAGTGCATAACCCGAGCTTCAAATAAAAGGGTAGTGTATGCTTCAGTGCGCTTTACCTTCAAAAGAAGAGAAATCTTCTTGTTTTCAAAACAGTTGAACATAATTTTTTCAAGAAATTTTCAAAAGGATTTTTCAAAATCTTTCAAAATTATGTGTTCAACACTCTCTTCTCTTTCAAAATTCGCATCATTCTTTATAAGTTAATCAATTTTCGAGGGGAAGCTTTTTGGAAACCAAGTTTTAATGCTTTTCGACACATCCTCTCATATCCTCTTTTGTGTGTCTAAAACATATCACAACTGTAAATATCTATCAGAAAAGCAAAATATAAAAATATAAAACCTATAAAAGCAAAATACAAAATCAAAAAATTACAAAAATACCAAAAATAATCTTCTCCGACATGTCTCTCGACAATCGATAACATTTGCGCACCTAGAAATGTTGATTAATATTAACACGGGTGAATAAATGAAGTTCGAGCGAGAGTTTAAATGCTTTCAAAAAATGTCTCTTCAAATTTTTCTCTACGACTTCTAAGTAAATGTCAGCTTAGGACTCGGACCCCAAAAAAGAAAAATGTTCATTTATGTACATTTATCCTCAAACAACAGGAAGTTCATATCTTCTCGGTCTTGAGCAAAGTCATATAAACATTCAAAGTTCTAAATGCTCAAGAGAAGTTCTAAGAAAATGATACTTAATAAGATAAATTGCAAATCATTTTCTTGTTGAGCACAATGTTTCAAGATATTTTTCATCAAAAAGAAATTTCAAATTCTTTCAAAATTGGGTGTTCAACAAACTCCCACTCTGAAGTTTCACTCTATTCTATTATTGAGGGGGGTATAATAATTAGTTCATTTTGCATGCACTTCTGTTCTTCTATGACTTAGTTAGACTCATGTGAATTTCAGACATTAACCTGTTTTTAATTCACTAATTGTCAAAAATTGTCACCACATATGCAATTTTTGAGGGGGAGAATAGTTATTAAAATGTGATCAATACGGCTTTAATAAAGGATAAGATCTTCATTCTATAAGTGCGTTCCCAAACCTTTCATATGCAAAACTCTTTCATAATATAATGCATATGTGTAGGGGGAGCTTTTTGGTTATAAAGAAAACTTTCAATGTGTTATAAATGATTTCTCAAACATGTTGATTACTTTTTCAATGGTTTTATAGATCTTCATGGCAATACCCAAAGACCGACGAACTGTTGTTTCTTACGGTGTTATAAGGCGGTTAAGAATAGATATCTTGTTCCATGATCCAGCCAGAGCCGGAGGGATCTACCTAGGAACACTCCATTAGATAAACTAGAAGTCCTATGTATGATCGAAAAAAGGAGTAAAGTGAGAATGAAAATAATGCTGACTGAGACAGAGCTAGCACTGGAACAATCCTAACAAGGTGTTAGTTATGAAGTCTCGGTAAGCATTGAAAGGGTTGAAGAATAAAAAAGAATTGAAAGGATAAAGGGTGTAAAGAAAGAAGCCCTCCATTCTTTTAGGCAGAAACCGGATCAATACATATGCTGTCAGAAACACAAAGATGCTATCTGACATTGAAGACAGTCATTATGGACCCGGTGATGCAATGCACAACCCTCTCTAGCCACTCAAGGTCTCTTAAAAGACACTTGTTTTATTTCTCACGGAGTACAACACGCTTCTATCGACTTTCTTATTCCGAGATCGTAGATATTGAAAAGGTGACAGTCCGCTCCAGCCTCCGATCACCAAATAACAAATGTGCACTTATAGAGTCTAGAGCCAACGAAATCAATCAATAAATCTCATCAGCACACAATTCCATATACACTTGTTGTTCATCATCAAGAACACAAGTTGTACAAGAGTCCAATACAGATGCAAATATAATCTATGTGTATTAATGAGAATTGACGGATGCTTTTTGAAAAATAAAACTTTTGATACGTTTTAAAATCTTTATTCATTAACATGTCGACTGATTTTCAAACAAGTTTTTCAATCTCATGTCCATTGTGGCAGCCTCAAAAGGGCATCTGGGCATGGGAAGACTGAACACGAATTGACGACTCAATCAGTGAGACAGTAACTCACATATTCACTCTTACCGTGTTGTCTGCTTTGAGACGCTCCGGTAACGAGAACGGCTAGTGCAACTGCGAAACCTGTCAAGGAGATTATTTGAATTCTACATGATCATAGGCAGTATTTATACTGATTAACGGGAAACTGTGGTTATTACAACCATATTCGACGAAATGACAAAGACGTATTCGTCCATATCTGTTGTTTATTACTAACTTAAACATGCAAGTCAAGTCGATGGCATTGCAATTGAGCCGCAGTCAAGGCCACATACTCATTCTCAAAGTTCAAGGATAAATCCAACATCAAACAAAACTTGAAGACAGTTTTGAATTTCAAAGATACACTTTCGCAAGCTCTGATAAACAAGAACTTCCTCACAGAACGTCAAGTATATGATTTCAAGTAGATCAAGTCACAAGATCTATATTGAGGGAGATTGTCAGCCTTCAAGTGATGTCAAGGGATGAGTATGTTGGTTAATAAGTGTTCCAGTCAAGAAAGTTCAAAAATTATCTCAAGGCTAAAGACAATGATATCAAGTTTAAGTCAAAAGATATCAAGTCAAAGGTCAGGATCCAAGATCACAAGCATGCAGAATGATCTTTAAAAGAATTCTCAAGACCACAAGGTTCCAAGACTCAAGTCGTCACAAGAAGTGAAGCCGGCCACCCCTTAGGAAGAGATTGTTAAACTTAGTTTTATGTAAAGTGATGGTCATTAATATTCTCGAACCTTGTATTAGCTTAGTTTATGTTTCCGGGAATTTTATAAGCTAATTGGGCCTAAGTTACGGGCTTTAAAGCCCATTAGATATCAAGTCCGACCTTGAAAGCTCACTTAAACCAAAGGTCGGCCCATGTACTCTATTATATAAAGTTCTCTCCTCATGTAAAGAGAGTGTTGCTCATTTTACTTTCATTTAATGTGTAGCCATTTTTCTTTTGTTACTTTCTCTCTCTACAATTATTAAGTAATTTCGTGTGCTAGTGTATGTGATTGATAAGGTTAACATTTATATATAAAATATATTAGTTTATCTTCTTTACATCAAATCAAAACTTTACATCAAATTCAAATTTAATACCAAATCTAAATCCTAATCTAAACCCGGTAGCAAACCAAACGCACGCTTAATTTAAGTTTTAATTTTTAATCTTTATTTTTCTCAGAAAGGGACTAGCTAGGGTTGGAGTTTGGATAGCTTTACAGTGGTGTTTGTCCTTTTGCTTAAAAAAAAGGTAAAGTTAAAATGTTAGCTAGTTTCTTCCATAAGTTATCACGAACCTTTAAACATAAAGCAACTTGGATGTGCATATGATATCAAAAGGTAGCACATACTAGTAGAAGATTGACATGTAAAATTACTTCTCAGTGGATCATGAGAAGTAATTCATAGCTACAAAAGATACTCCTTAAATAAAGAAAACAATAAGAAGACTCGGGTGCAAGCTTCATGAGAAGTAATACATAGCTACACAAGTTACAAGCTTTTTACCAACTTTACAGACCATTTTGAATATGAAGGACTCGTCAATATGGAATCAGCATTTAGTTCCTTCCATTAGAATCCTATAAATGTAATTTTGTTGCTTTTGAAAGAAGACGTGAAGACCCTAGTATGCTAGTTATTTTGGGCAAGATGTATCAGATATGTTTTCCTTATAAGGTCATTGATGTATCAAATTTTTGGCTGGTTAAGTGATCTATGATCAAAGGATTCAGCTTAGCAATCGGCATAAAAATGAGGACCGAGCTAAGTTTTCTTACTAAAAATCGAAATTTCTTACTTTGTATATATACAATAAGTACATGATTTGGTGATTACTGTAGAGTTATGTTAACCCTTGAAATTACAATAAAAACTTCTAGTAATGTGAAGAGAAATATAATACACATTCAATTGAATAGAATGAATACGAAAAGCTTATTAAATAAGCTTTCTTAGACAAGCCATACGTATACGCACCCACAAATAAATTTCTAACAATGAGTAGATGAGAGTTTACCATCGATTTCCTCGAACTTGCATTTTTGTCATCCCCACTAAGGAAATTTAATAAAAAGACCTTGACTTTGTTATCCATATTTCTATAAAAACTTGAATCCATCTTGGGTTCTTCATTCTCTTGACTAACACAAGACTTAGTTAATAACAATTGTCCTTCGCTTGTTATTAACGTTTTACAAGACTTGGTTAAAACAATGGCCGATACTTCTCTTGGCATTGATCTTAACGTCGTCCCCTTCCACAAAACCGATGATACCCCGGTAAGTATATCATATGCACATATCTGGTTATATGAAGTAAGATCAAATTAAATAAGCTGATATATATCAATCTATGGAAGTGCATGTAATATAATTAAGAAGCGACAATATGATTCACAGCGTTTCATTTTTGAGTATTGATCACAAATGTAGTAAATCGTTTACGTTATCATGTTATTTTGGTTACTCTATATGTAGTTTAATTTCTTACTTGATCCTATGAGTGCACTAACAAAACGTTGATATAGCTGACAACGTTGACAGGCTCACTATATGTAATACGGAGTAGTACTATAGATATCTTATCTTTTATGTTTATATCAGAAAAACAATGAAGACAAGTTAAACCAGATGAACTTGGAGAACAAGAAGCTAAAGGAGATGCTAACACTTGTTTTGGACAACCATAACTCACTTCAAAACCATGTTAGCAAATTAATGCAAGACCATGATTTATTAGCATCTAGTCCGAATAAAAGGAAGTCTGGTGTGTGTGACGAGTGCAACACAAGTGCGAGCACTGAGAGTCATCATCAAGGATTGTTAAAAAGGCTAAACAACGGCGTTACAAGAGTTTATACACGAACGGATCCATCTGATAAATCCTTGGTACTTTACACGCCTAGCTATCAAGTTAATCTTAAGAACTAAGCATTCTGAATGAGCTATAAAATTGAATTTAGGGATTTTTAAATGTGTTTTAGGTGGTAAAGGATGGATATCAATGGAGAAAATATGGGCAGAAGGTGACCAGAGATAACCCTTCTCCTAGAGCTTATTACAAGTGCTCTTTTGCGCCATCTTGCCCCGTAAAAAAGAAGGTGATAAATCTATCTTTGTAACTTTCACGAATTATTGAAAAACTAAAAATTAACATTGTTCAATTCCTAGAATAATTGTTGACAAGTTGCTAAGTACTTTAGCAATGAATTTGGTAGTTGTTGATACGGCATAGGCTAAAAGTGACCGAGTTGGTTCAGAACTAAGACTAGCTAGTAATCATCCTATCGAGAATCAGCGAGTTTATAACTAAATTTACACTGGCATTAAACTAAACTTTAAAAGGGTTCAACTAAACGTCTAAACCTATCTCGGCAGCTTATGATACATAAAGATTATAAACAACACACTTACAACAAATATTGAACTTCACATACCATTAGATTATTATCTAAATTTGTATGCTTCATTTCGTATCCAGGTACAAAGAAGTTTGGATGAACCGGATCTCCTAGTCACCATTTATGAAGGCAAACATGACCATAAAAGCACCGATAATGAACACGAGACTCAGACTAGTAAAGCAAGGTTCAACTCTCCAATGGAGCTGGGAAAATTTGATGATACATTAGTTGAACAAATGGCTAATTCTTTAACAAGAAATCCTGATTTTATAGAAGAGCTTGCTGAGGCCATTTTCTCCAAGATTTTCGAAAATGATCTGTTTTAACTATAACAACTTTAAAATAGTTAAGTTGTGCACATATACTATACCTCGACACATGTTTATGCGTTGTTGGATCCACATATCGATAACTTAACCTAACGATATCATATACTCGTCTTGGTAAAGTTCTTCAATATGAGAGACATTTTCACGTTATCATTAGATAAAAATCACCAAAAGGTATATACGAATATTGCCAAAAACAAATTATATCTGTTTTATTAAGACAAACTATGTAAGAACATCTTCCACGCGTAAAGTCCAGGGAGTCACGCGTCATGCTTGTTACACATTCGAAGGTTCACCCTTGGTTGGTGGTTTTTTGTGTTAGTATCGTGGTTAGCTTCTCTGAACCAAACAAAAGTTGTGAAGCATGTTTTATTAGAGGATATATGTTAGTGTTAGTCAAAGTAATTTATGTTAGTCAAAGTAATTAATGTTAGTCAAAGTTATTTATGTAATAGGCTCAAGCCCGGTTTGTGGGTTTAGGGTATTAGGGTTTTCACCATTATAAATAATGGTCATTAATAAAATTATACCTACGGTGTTTCTATCAACTAACATGGTATCAGAGACTTTTGTAAATACTTGTAACACGAGGCATGCAGAGCCGTGCGATGCACACGGATTATATCTAATGTGTTTTAGAATTGTTGTGTGTAATTGTTGTTGGCGTTTTTGGCATAGTCTTATTGGTCATTAGAGTTTTGGTGTTGTGGTTATTAGGGGTGTTCGCGGGGCGGTTCGGTTCGGTTAGTTGAAAGATTTAAACTATCCGTCGCGGGGCGGGTAATTAATTTTACTATCCGTCGCCGAACCGTACTAGGCGGGTAACCGGACATGCGGGTACCCGAAGTGAGCGGTTACCCGCGGTTCGGGTCACGGTTAACCGTTTTTGACGTTTAATAGAGTTTAACCGTATAAAAAATTACATAGTCTAGAACATAAAATGTATTTCTAGTAAAATTAAATGACGTTGAATTTAAAAGTCATATAAAACTTAAGTATTTCGTTACAATAATTGCATTCAAATATTCATATATAACGTATTAACAAAAAAATATTACTCAACGTTATAGATTACGATCACATTAATCAATTTTCACACATAGATTTTTACAAATGTTTACTTTACGAGCAAAAAAGTCGTTATACAATAAAAGTATTGCAATAATCGGTTAATACTTGTACAATTATTTGAATATTAGTTAGAAAATAATCATGTATAATATGCACGGTTTGGTTCGGTTAATCGCGGATATCTAAAAGTAAAAACCGAAACCGAACCATTATAAGCGGGTTTTTTCGGTTTCGGTTTTGGTTTCTTCGGTTTCGGGTTTTTTCGGTTTCGGATTGAGCGGTTCGGCTCGGTTCGTCGGTTTCACGGTTTTTTGAACACCCCTAACCATACTCGATCAAAAAAAATCTTATCTTTTTACCGATCCAAAAATTCTCAGTCATAAACCCTATCATAATGATAACGTCTTCAGATCTAATCGTGCCTTCAATTTTTTCCGGCGATGAAACGGCGCCGTTCTTCGGCTTCCTTGGTGCCGCTGCTGCTCTTGTCTTCTCCTAAATGGGAGCGGTGTACGGGACACCGAAGAGTGGTGTAGGAGTCGCATCGATGGGAGTGATGCGTTTTGAATTGTTGATGACGTCGAAGAGTGGTGATAAAGTCGATTTGCGGTTTGATTATCTCTGTGGTTCTTCTTGTTTGTTAAGATGCTGACATGATCAATTATTTGGTGATGATGATATCGGTGTTGGATGGAATGTTGGGTTTAATGAATTGATTCCTATGGAAGAAATAGTGTGATCAAGTCTAAGAGAAGGAGTGATGGGAAAGCTAAAGAGAAGATTTTGTGTTCTATCATTGGTGGTTTTGGTGTTGACTCTGCAACTCTATCATTATAGTTATTTAATTATTATTTTTTTATGTCGAATCCAGGGTATTAATTCCCGAGACGACTTTTGTTGGTGTTGAATCTAGGATTCTTATTCCCGAGACGACTTTTGTTAGTGTCGAATCTAAGGTTCTTATTCCCGAGACGACTTTTGTTGGTGTCGAATCTAGGGTTTTTATTCTCGAGACGACTGTTTGGGATACTTTGGTTTATCCTTCGGATACTTTGGTTATCCGTAAACAAAAATTAGAATAGGGGATACTTTGGGTTATCCCGTTTTATTTTGGTTTATTATTTTATTTTGCTTTCTTAATTTTCTTCTTCAGTCCGAGCTTTCGCGATTTCGCCGCTCGGACTGCGGGGGAGTATTAGAGGATATATGTTAGTGTTAGTCAAAGTAATTTATGTTAGTCAAAGTAATTAATGTTAATCAAAGTTATTTATGTAATAGGCCCAAGCCCGGTTTGTGAGTTTAGGGTATTAGAGTTTTCACCATTATAAATAATGGTCATTAATAAAATTATATCTACGGGTTTTCTATCATCTAACATGTTTTTCTTATGTCACTGTAGTGTACGGGGTATGGTTGTGTTTAACTGTAGTATTGTTGAATGCAATAGGAACACGAATTTAAATAACGCAAGATTAAATATTTTGGCGGCTTAATAGTCATTATCATAGACTGGTACAGATTAGTTTTCTATCACTTAGTCAACTGGACATTTTTCACTTTAAAACCCTATCTTTCTCTAGAGAAAATTCAAAAGCGGAACAATATCATTACATCCTAACTTATAAATGGTATGACTTCAGCATTTTCATTGCAATGACATCATGGAGAATGACATAATTTGGTTTAGTAGGTTGTTAACAATTTTTAAAAAGCAAAAGTTCATTTGATTGGACAAATTATTTTGTCACGTCATTTTGTAAAAGCTTTTGCGTGAATCTTTTGTGAACATAGCAATCCTTGTTACAAAAACCGTCTTTATTTCAAATCGCAGATATAGTCTTTAAAATTTTAAAAATCAGCGCACTATATATGCATGTGAAACTTTTTTCTATGTATCGTGGTTATGAGATTAAAATACTTTTACTTAAGTGATAATCAGAGAGGAAGAAAACACAAGGAAATTTTCAATTTACTCAAGTTTATCACATACTTTATTCCCAGCAGGCAATACAAAATGGATTAGAAGTAGATAAGACAGAGATTATAATATAATCAACTAGGAGTCCTTATCATGGTTTTTTAATAATATCATTGTACTTAGTCCTAAATTATGTTAAGTTATACTATAACAAAGACGAAAAGCCAATCAAGATTATTATCTCTTATTATTGTTAGTGGAAAAAATGATGCAAAAGATGCTAAAGATAGTGACTGGACTAAAGTTGATAGCTTGGTTTGATCCTGCATTTACATGACCACAAAAGTGATGTTTTTGGCATCAGTATTGCATCTGTCACCCAAAAAATCGCATTATTAGTTACCAACAGTCCGATAAGGTATGTAGAATCATAGAGACTATGGCTGAAAGGAGGGCCGATTGTGTAGACGGAAGATTACAGGTGATCTAACATCCTAGCATACGTAAGCAAACATTGATCTGTTTTGACTTGTTTCTCAACCCGGAAACATGTCATCATATACCGGCTTACAAGAGCTAACACATGTTTTGTCAAAAAGCAAAGCCAACAAATGATACTCCGTCGTGGTGCAAAGGAGACTGACTGCGTAGTGCAGTCACCTTGCTAGATTAGTACCCGTTAAATAACAAACTTGTGTGCTAGTTTACATGTTCATATTCAACTCAATACATGTAGACCTACTAGACTGACATAAAAGCAACATCATCTCCAAACTCACAGAGACAACTAAATAACACCATAGAAACCAAATCAAAATTACACCATGGCAATGTTTTAACTTTTTTATTTAACCCAAAGATACCTCCATCAAGCAACACATAAATTAGTGCCAGCGGCCGTAAATCATATTGGTCTCTCTATCAATAAATCAACGTGGAAAAAAGAAACGATGCTTAACACTCATGTCTCCAAACATTACATTTAGCTTCTATTTCAAAAGGTATGTAACTTAAAAGGCCTTCTGTTGGCTATAACGTCGAATACCATAAACATCAACTATACCAGGAGGGAAAACCGGATCAATAGCACCTCTAACAGCAACTTTTGCTACAGCTTTAACATCTACGGGAGGTGTTAAGAGTGGACCAACGATAGGGACTTGATTCAACGACTTTGTGTATTGCATAACCTGTGTTGTTCAAGATAGCAATTAGTTTGAATAATTGAGGTGGGAAGTTTAATTTTAGACGGGTCAAATAGAAGACGTACCTAAGCTCATTAGCGAACAGATTAAACGGTTTAGAATTCACCGAAGGTGTATTTATAATATACAACCTCCCAAATCATTTTGAGAAATCAAATTTAACACAATAAAAATTAGTGGGAAAAAAATTTTATTATGAACATTTTTTGACCCGTATTGACCAAATTTGCTTCCAACAAAAGTTGACCTGTCACCCAGCCCAACCTATCTAAGCCAAAAGAGACTATTTCCGTACTAAAACGTCCATTATTTCTACCGGAAAGAAGATTTGAACATGAGTTCAACCAAAGCATACATACCATCTCTAGTGGAGAACCAATTACACCCAGAGGTAACTTCATGCTGCCCACTCGACGAGTTCCATAGATAAAACCAGGCCTCAAAATCACATCTATTAAATTTAAGAGCTATTGTAAGTTCACAGAATTCGACTCCAATAACATATGAAAGCGTTAGAAGGCAATAGAATACTCACGTCCATATGGAAACTTAGTCAGCAACTCTTGTTCAGTAGCTCGCTGCATTATAGAAGTTCATAGGTGATTAAACAAAACTGCAAGGATAATGTAATACGGTATAAAATATTAAGTTACAGATGCAAGAATAACAGTTGTAAATGTTTAATAGGTACCTTTCCATCATAGTACCCTTGTATCAAGTAATTAATCACACCAAAATCTGAAGCAGATATGTAGACAAATCTTCTAATCCCTGCAACACAACAATCAAAAACATATCAGCTCTAGCGACATAATGACATTAAGAAAATTTATAAAATGAAGCTGAGAGGAGGTTAATATCATGAAAAAGACAATTTGATTCGGGTCAACCTTTTTCAGCCGCAGCATTAACTGCATTAATGTTTGCAGTTCCGTTGATCTTGAACATGTGGGAATTTGAACCGAAACCACCGACACAAGAAATCTGAATGTTTTTGGCAGAAGATTAGAAAAAGTAACGGCAATCAACTATCCGATACGAACGGCGTATTTATATATTGTCCTGTTTAATAAGCTATAAAAAACATAATTTATTATGGAAATTTAAAACATACAACAGAAGTGACTCCATCTAGTGCTTCCTTCCATGAGTCACCAGACAGCAAGTCCCCTATCATCCCACGAAACAAGATTAGTAATTTCACTCTGTTGTTCAAGATTTTATTTCAAACGAGTTTGACAGTCGAGTATAGTACCTTGATGCCAACTCACGTTATTAGCCCATGATTCTTGGATAGATGACTTGCCGGATCTGCAACAAAAAGATTAGCAAATACATGTAAAACAGCATACTAAACTATTGAGGATATTTTATATTTGTCAAACTATCTATCGTATGGTCTCTGATCACTAAGAATTAGACTCTTTTTTCTTCAATTTAACTCTTAATGTCAGAGTGATTAATCATCACAAGTTATAACAGGGCATGTGATACAAGCATAAGGTAATATTTAATAAAAACGGGGTCAACGAACACGTATTGGACCATACACTTTTAACAACATGAAATTGATTTATAGATGATGTAAATCTAAACAATTACACATACCTGCTAAGGCTTGCAACCGAAAAGCCACGATCCAATGCTTCTTTGCATATGTGTGAGCCAACAAACCCGTTTCCACCCAGCACAAGTAACTGATACCAAAAGATATTAGCTTAGTTTGAATAACAGGGTGTTTGGGATTGCTTATTTTAAAGTGCTTATCTGCAGAAAAAAAGCAAACACCAACCTACATGCCTATTTTCAAGTAAAATAAGCACAAAAGTAGTATACTCAAAACTGTCTATCTACTGAAAAAAAAAAAAGCAGATAGACACTTAAATAAGCAATCCCAAAAGGCCGATAAAAATGCAACTATATCTAATGTGAAAACGCAATAATCAGTACCTTTTCGGTAAGAGGAGGTGGAGTGTTTATTGTTTCAGCTTCCTCGACTTTAAGTGGTTCGTCAATCTTACTAGATTCTGTTGACAAATATCTTCCTCCTCTTCCAAACGAACCCAATGTATTGCTTCTACAAATTGAGAATTTCACATCAAACACGAATAACCTGATTCAATGCCCAACCGAGCTTTCGAAATCTACATATTGAGTTTTTTGACAGTAATACACCAGATGAGCAGTTAAAGGAGTTTGGGATTGGTCATCTAAATAGCATCGGACAATAAAATAAGTTGTTTTGATAAGCAGTTTGATGTTGTTTATTCCAAAATCTTTCTTTTTTATTAGAAAGATAGAAATAAAGCAACAAACAGAGAAGCAGTTTTAAGGGGTTTTCGCATTGCTTATTAAAAACTGCTTATTTCATTATACAAGCAACCATCTCAAGGCGGCCTAAAGGTCTCAGAGGAGACTCCCGTTCAAACCTCGATGGGTGAACATCTTGGGATTGCCACTAAAAAGTCCGGAAACGGCCACAGGAATACAGGTTACGCCGCGCACATCAATACAGGTTAACCTCATTTATAGAAATAAAAAAAATTAACATACTGATACAAACCATTTCGTATCAGTTGGTCACGTGTATCCCATGTGCCAGGCTAACTCGATTAGGCGGGAAAGTTTGTTGAACAAGCTCCTATAAATAGTGATCGTGTACTCATTTGTTACTTGGCTAATCAAAAGATTGTTTCTTTCTCTCTAATCTCTCTAAACATAAACAATTACACATATTAGCTCATATATCCGAATCACTTAAATTCTTATTCTACTTTCATTAAGAATTCTGGTATTTGGATTTCCGGACTTCATTTCTTAAGTGAAATCTAGATTGGATCATAACACAGGCCTCATTTTATATTAAATAAGGGGGTGTTTGTTTAGGCTTATATGTAGGCTTATGAGCTTATTTGATTTCGGCTTATATATCATAATCCCCAATTTCCTGGCTTAGTTTGGGACTTATGGGCTTATATAAGTTTATCATATTGTATAAACTTATATAAGCCCACAAGTCTCAAAATAAGCCGGAAAATTGGGGCTTATGAAATATAAGCCGGAATCAAATAAGCTCATAAACCCGATAAGCCGAAACAAACACCCCCTAAGCCTTTTCTCATTACTTATTTTACGCGCAAATAATCAGATAAATAGTTTGGATAACCAATACTAAAAACTCTTGACCATTGTTCAAAACACAATGAGCAAATATGCAGTTCCAATAAGCAATCCCAAACACCCCCCTTCCTCACAACCAAACCCCATTACCCTAAATTCAAAACCCATCTCATTAACCCTATAAATCACTCAAAAATCCATAAAAATCAAATCTTTTTTCACCAAATCAGAAAACAAAAACCAACCCATTTCATTTTATCTAATTTCACATCTGGGTTCAAAAGGGTTTTCAGTTTTTTGCAGAATTGAAAGACTTACAATAATCTTGATGGTGATAATCTTGAATAGATTAAACGCGACATTTTTATGAAAATGATTGTTTCTTTTGATTTAATTTTTGGTGTTTTTGGAATCAGAAGTGGAGACTGACTAATTGTTCGAAGGTTGGAGATGAAGGAAATTGGTGTGACACGTGGCGATTGGGGGATGTTGACATGTGTAATGTATGCGTGGAGGATTTTGGTCCTATGGGAAGTAAAGTATACATTTGGTCCCTTGACTTAAACTTAATTTGTAAATGTGTATCTAAGTGTTTAAAATTATTTTTTGTCACAAATTTTATATGATTAAAAAAATTAAATTAAATGTATTTCTTTTTGTAAGTGCATATAAAATGTGTCGTTTTAATCACAAAAAAAAGTTAAGTACAATGGAACGTAGATGAGATACCACATTAACCTCAAGCCATAGCTTGAACAACCACTAAAAAGTTCGTGACATGCCACAAACGAACAAGCCTAACTATACGAGTACATCCAATAATAGTAAAGGCCTGCAATATATAAAATCTTCCAAGCCATACCATCAACCAACCATACATAGGGAGGATAAGGATCCAAATGAGATTGCCTCCTTAAAAAACATTTCCAAAAAAAACCGTGGAGAAGGGAAAAAGAGTACAATTCTCATTTGGAACTCCCGTCTTGGCCATTTAACACAAAAGCGAGCTTCCACAGAACCCCAAAAAAGAAGAATAGAAATCGTCACACATGATAACAAGATCTTCAGCATCCATAAAGCCTAAACGATTTAGGCATCTTTCAACGAGACAACAAGTGATTCACCATAGCGATATTCTTGAATTGGAAAGTAAGAAGCTTTAACTAAACCGTAACCATGATGATATCAATTAGCTCCTTTGGGACCGTCTAGTGTTTTTGAAAAGGCGATTGTTCCTCTCGAGCCAAATGTAATAGGATGAAGCAGCAAAGATAAGCCTCTCAATTATGCTCCTAGCCGTCCGATTACGAGCCATTGGTTGTAACCATGTGATGATATCGTGCAGAATACGGGGAACCACATCCATACCAGCTAAACCACGAACACGTATCCAAACCTGAGAAGAAAAAGGACACTCAAAAGAAAATATGAGTGTAAGAATCAGATTGAGTGTCTCATAAAGTACACCGAAGCAGGTTTAAGTCGATGTCAACATCGACATCCTATTGCCTCAGTTTATCCTGCGTTATGAGACTATTCCTCGTAACAAGCCAAAGATGAAAAGCATGTCGGGGAATACAATGTGAGAACCAAACAACACGATGCCATATCACCTCATTTCCACGAGGTCTGGTGTCCTACCACACATGTTTAACTAATAAATCAGACATGTTTCCATTGTGGTCACGCCATCGTGTAATATCAAGACGAGACTCATCAAGATTAGGGGCTGGAATCAGCCCTAAGTCTGGTGCTTTAAGAAGCCAAGCTTGTGGCCAACTCCACCCACCATTTGAAACCATATCAGCCACACAATTTTGGAGATGAAACCCTTCCCTCGTGATGTCTTTAGGAGAAAGAAACCTAATAAAGCGGACATTGTAAGCACCAAATGTCATACCAAACCAAAGTATTACGCCTATTACCTAATTGCATCCAAAAGAATGGCTTCAAAATGACACGAAGATGAAGGAGTTTAAGCCACCCCAACTCATATCCGCCTTCGGAGGAACATCCCATAACGTACGCCCCTTTAACTTATATGTTGATCCATTGAACCAAAGCGATTCTTTATTGGACACAATATTCCAAATGTGAGTGGTCATCAAAGAAATATTAAAAAGCTCAAGACTACGAAGACCAAGACCCCCTTAGGAAGACAAGTATCCTCCCAGGCAACATTAGCTTTCCCACGCTTGTACTCACCTTAATTATGTATTTTTATTATATGTTTTCCGTGACAATACATTTACGAATGCCGATCCTTTTAGATTAGAACTACTTAAAACAATAGCTAACTATTTTGTATAAATATAAGCATTAAATTAGTGTGTTCCTTAAACATGTGTATGAATGAAATTAAGACCAAATATAATGTTAAACATATTTAGTATTGTTTTTGGTTACCATGAACTTATAGATTTTAAGAAAAATTATAACATTCAATCCTAATTGTTTTATTTTGTATGTAAACCTTAGAGTTTGAGAAATAAAAAAATTTGACATTCGAAATCCATTAGGCTAGTAGCCCAATTATACTAAAGTGAAGGTTAAAGTCATCCAATGAATTTTGGTTAAAATGTGCCAAGTTTTCATATAAGGGCTCGTGAAAATTAAGATTTTGACAAGTTGTACAATGTTGTTTTTTACGTTATTCTTGTCTTAACCAAGTTATAAATTTAGCATGTCTTTATACAAAGTATAAATCTAATCAAGAGAACCCAATTCCTATGTACATATGTCTACATACTTGAAAGTTGAATATATATAAATATTTTACTTTAGCCAAATGGCTAATATGTAATGGAATGTGCTATATAAGCACTACGTCATTTCATGAAGAAGTATACTCTATGATATTCATGTGAAATTTTCAGACGTAAAAAAGGAAGAAAAAAAAGTAAAATCAAAGATTATCTATTTATTATTATGTTTATTCTTCAATGTTTAAACTTTTAAATACTAAAATGATATTTTAACCGGTATTAATGGGTTATTTTAACGTCTAAGGGTCTAAACATTGTATCCACTATTTTCTTTTTTATATATGCGATGGATTAAAAAATGATAATAAGACCCAAATAAAAAGGTCATACCTTCACCTTTCAGATTACTATGGGCTTTTGATTTTACCTCATCTCAACCTATCCAACATAAAAATAAATAGAAATAAAAAATTGCCTTAAATTATTATTTCTCCAACCCAAGAAAAACCCGACACCCACTACCCTTTCACCCGCTACAACTCGTCTCCTTTCACCTTCAACCATCAAAGATGTATCATGTGCATCCTTTCACCGTTGTCACGTATGTTGGGGTATCACTATAAACTATTTGACCACGACCATCACAGTCTTCCGTCACAAGCATTATAAACAAAGACTCGCTTACAACCACCGCAGATCTGACGATAATAATATTCCATATTAAAATATCGTCTTCCACTCCCACCGTCATTAAAGATATTTATACATCTCTTATAGACACAATAGATTCCAACCATATCTCTTTTATGGAGTTATGTGTATTGGTTTTTGTGTTAAAAATAGTGTATCATTAGAGTTTGGTATCTATCTTTATATGGGTGTTTGGTTTAATCAATACATGTTGGAAGATCCTAGGCCCAGCATCTCACCAAGTCTAACATATAAGCCCAACTGAGGTTCCATTCTAAAACCAATTAGTGATAAAAGGAGTAGCCCACCAAGCTTATATGTTAACTTTGATATTATGATTCTACCAATGTGGGATTGGGTTTGCACACCCAACAATCCTCTCGTCAAACCCAAACCACCATGGGCCTCCCCTTCAACTATAGCCACGATCCCACCTTTTTCATACCGCCGACATTTACAATTGGAACACCCTGCCTTTTTACCAGCTTCCTTTTGGTACAAGGTTTGCCGGGATCCATTAATATGGTCGAACTTGGGTCTAACTGAGGGAACACCATCCACACCACCACTAGGCCAACCTAGCTCTGATACCACTTATGTTGTATCTCGTCGATAACAAACCCGAAGACGTAAAAACACAGAATCAAGATCACTTGATATTAGTCGCACAAGATCAAGCCAATGTCGACTGATCTTTTAGAAGAACTCTAAACAAGCTGAAACCCACAAAGTTGAACCGAACGATTATTGTATTAAACCTCAAACTCGGTTACAAGGGAAAGAATAGTAGAATGCGTATGTTTTGAGACCTTCACCCCACCTCTATTTATAGAGGTGAATGGGAACCGACTAAACATCTACCAACTCAAAATCCTCTTAACAAAGCTATCACTTGCCTTGCAAGGCAAGTAACTTACATAAGGAAACTAAACACATTCCTAATCGACTATGACTATACTAACAAGGCTTGTACACTAATAACTAACAATTTCCACCTTAGTGACAAGACTAGTTAGCCCCGAAACCAAGTATCTCCATGCAATACTTAAACTTCAGACCTGGAACCACCTTTGTAAATGCGTCAGCTGCATTATCCTTCGTGTCAATCTTTTCTACTTCAATCTCTTTAGATTCCATGATCTCCAAGATGAAGTGATACCTCATGTTGATATGCTTTGTCCTCTCATGAAACACTGTATTTCTTGAGAGATGAATTGCACCTTGATTATCACAATTCACAACCACTGACCTTAGGTTTACTCCCAGTTCGATTAGTAGACCTTTAAGCCAAATGCTTTCCTTAACAGCTTCTGTAAGCACCATATACTCCGCCTATGGAGTAGATAATGCAATAACATGCTGCAAAGTTACTTCCAACTCACAACATAGCCATGTACCATAAACACGCACCCGGTTATCGACCTATACTTGTCAGGGTCTTTAGCATAATATGCATCTACGAAACCATCAACATCCATGTGCTTCCCTTGATCTCTACCATACACTAGACCTACATCAACAGTGCCATTCAAGTACTTCAAAACCCACTTTACTGCCTCCTAGTGGTTTTTACCTAGATTCGCCAAATACCTGCTCACAATGCTAACAGCATACGCAATATTCGGTCTAGTGCACACCATCAAGTACATTAAACTACCTACAACATTAGCATATGAGACCTTACTTATTCTTTCCACATCCTAGTCACTCGACGGACAATCCTTCAAAGATACCATAAAGTGTACTCCTAATGGCATAGAGACCGGCTTGCCATTATCCATTATGTAGTTATTCAGAATTTTCTACACGTATCCCGACTAAGATACCTTTAGGGTTCGGCTACCCTTATCCCTGACAATCTCCATACCAAGTATCTTCCTAGCTGGACCCAGTTCCTTCATATCAAACTATGTTCGTAACAATCCCTTGGTATATTTAATCTTAGACTTGCTTTTACAAGCAATCAACATATCATCTACATACAGCAATTGATATATGTACATACCTGGTGCAAACTTCTTGAAGTAAACACAACTATCATAGTTGTTGCGGCTGAACCCATTGCTGATCATATATACATAAAACAGTTTGTACCACTGCCTTGGGGACTGCTTAAGACCATAAAGAGATTTCTTCAACAAATATACCTTGTTGCCCGTTCTTTCTTCAAAGCCAGGTGGCTGCCTCATATAAATGGTTTCTTTAAGATTACCATGCAAAAACGCCGTTTTCACATCAAGTTGTTCCAACTCATAATGTTCACAAGCAGTCAATGAGAGAATCACCCTAATAGATGTATGTCAAACCATAGGTGAAAATACCTCATTGTAGTCAATCCCTGCTCGTTGTGTAAACCCCTAAGCTACCAACCTTGCTTTGTACCTTGGTTTCCGAACGCCTTCAATCCCTTCTTTAATCTTATACAACCACTTTGTTAGACCCAGTATTATGTGAAGTGATGGTTATTAAGACGCCCGAACCTTGTATTAGTCTTGTATATGTTCCCGAGAACTCTGTAATGCTAACTGGGCCTAGTTACTGGCTTTAAGCCCATTAGATATCAAGCTCGGCCTTGGATGCCCACTTAAACCCAAGGCTAGCCCATGTAACTTAGTATATAAAGCCCTTTCCTCATGTGGAGAGGGTGTTGCTCCATTTTTCTCTTTTATTGAAGTAACCATTTTCTTTGTTTTACTTTCTCTCTCTATAACCTCTCTTTCTAACTTATTTGCAATTTGTGTGTTCTTGATTGTGAATTGATAAGCTAACATGTGGTATCAAGAACTCATGGTTATCTAGTGATTTGTGGTTTGCTTATTTTAAGGTGGTTTTAAGCTTATTTCGAGCTTATTTTGGCTTATCAAAGCCCACGGCTCATTTGGTTTTAGCTTATTAGGTTTTTAAGCTCACTCTTTCTTATGTTATCTTCTTAATCTATTCTCTAGCTTCTTATCTTTAAGGGTTTGTAGCTTATTTGACTATATGAGCTCAAGTTTTGAGCTTATTCGATCTAAAGCTCTTTTAAGCACCTAGTTTATAGATTAGTTAAGGATTTTCTAGCTTCTTGACCTCGAAACTCTTGTCTTTTTATGTTAAGTGTTAAGTATCCTAGCTTATTTGAGCTTATTCAATTCGGTTTTAGCTTATTTCATCATTTTTGAGCTCAAGGTCTAGCTTAACTATCATTGAAGCGGTTTGGGGTGTTTGACCACTTTTTTTTGTCAAGAAACCAATTTGGACAAACAAACAAAAGCCTAGAAAACGACTTGTACTTGTTTGATAGTGACCCATAGCTGTTTGGTCAAAAACTGTGGCGGTTTGAGTTGTTTTTTTTGAGTAGCGGTTTGTTTTTTTCTTAAGAGATAGCGGTTTACAGGACAGGTAGCGGTTTGAAGATTTCTCTTGGCCCACACTAAACGTCACTCTGCCCAAATCTTCACTTGGTAGCGGTTTGGTGTCAATCTAGTGGCGGTTTGATTAGTTTTATACCTAACGGTCTATCAGTTTTTGTGTTAGTAGCGGTTTGGAAAGTTTTGTCCGTAGCGGTTTAATAATTTCCATTGGTAGCGGTTTGTCCTATGTTTTAAAGATAGCGGTTTGGCAGATTCTTCGTAGCGGTTTGTCATTTCCATAGCGGTTTGCTATCACTCTTGGCAGAGGTTTGATAAAATGACTTGGACAAACTAATACGTTAACAACCTCTTGTGGCAATCAAACTTAAACCATTAACAATCAAAGACTTATAACTTCTAACTTGGACTCAAACAATTATCAACAACAAACCCTAACAGCAAATATCAATTCACAGTTTTTTCTTGACCTTGTAAAATCCCGTAAAGGTTTATACTTTTCCGGTTTTAGTCATAGATCTGTAAAATTCCGTGTTATCCCAAGAACTTAACCAATTTATCTCTAATCAAGCAAATCATAATCACTAAATAGATCCTAACTTATCATTTCACATCACTTTCGCAATGTCGACTCAACAAGACATTTATGCAGCCGGTTCCGAAAACCGACCTCCCATGCTTAACAAAGAGAACTATGTTCTATGGTCATCACGTCTTCTCCGTTATGCTAAGAGTAGACCAAATGGAAAGTTAATCTACAACTCCATTATGAATGGTCCATATGTTAGACGAATGATTCCTGAACCAGGTGATCCAGCCCGTACAGTTCCTGTTCCTGAAACGTTTCATGAACAAACTAACGATGAACTTACGGAAGCAGAAATTAAGCAAATGGAAGCCGATGATCAAGCAATTTAGACCATTCTTCTTGGTCTTCCCGAAGACATCTATGATGCTGTTGATAGTTGTGAAACTGCTCAAGAAATCTGGTTACGTGTTTAGCAGATGTTGAAAGGTTCTGACATTGGAATCCAAGATAAGAAAGCTAAGTTGTTTAATGAGTAGGAAAGGTTTACTTCCACTTATGGGGAATCGATTGAGTCTTACTATCATCGTTTCTCAAAATTAATGAATGACTTCAAGAGAAACAAACACTTTCCAGAAAAGATCGCCAATAATCTCAAGTTCCTAAACAACTTACAACCAGAATGGAGTCGACATGTTACCATCTTTCATCAAACAAAGGATTTACATTCTGCATATTACACTCAGTTGTATGACTTCTTGAAGTACAATCAAAAGGAGGTCGATGAACTAAGAGCTGAACGACTTGCAAAAACACAAGATCCTTTAGCAATCATGGCCAATTCCAACAATTCTTTCAATTATCAAGTGTTTCACCCATACATACCATCATCAAGTGCCTACTTACAACAACCACTATCCAACAACAACTACAACCTGCAACCATCATTCAACCAGAACTACATGCAATAACCTATGCCAAATCTTGAAGATATTACTGACCCTACAACTGCAATGAACATGGAACTTGTTCTAATGGCCAAGGCATTCAAACTAAACTACTCTACACCAACCAACAACAACCAGAGAATTTCATCTAACCCTCGAAATAGGCAGATTGCTCAGCCGGGTATGAATTTGGGTCAAGATAATCAAATGCAGATGGTTGGAGGAAATGGGGGAATCATTTTAGACATTATGCTAGGCAGAATGTAGGGAATCAGGTTGTTCAAAATGCAGTTCAGAATTCGGGTGTTCAGAATATTGGAAATCAAAATAGGGTAATTATTGTTCCGGGTATAGCTAATCAGAATGGGAATGGTAATGTTGTAGCAGCACGGGCTGAGGGTAATGCAAATGGGAATAATGGTAATCAGATAAGGTGTTACAACTACAGAGGATTGGTTCATCTTGCTAGGAATTTCACAGTCAGGCCAAGGAGAAGGGATGTTGCTTATCTTCAGACTCTGTTGCTGATTGCTCAAAAGAAAAAAGCAGGAATCCAACTACAAGCTGAAGAGTTTGATTTGATGGCTGTTGTAACGGATCTTGATGAGATTGAGGAAGTCAATGCAAACTGCATTTTGATGGAAAATTTGCAGCAAGCATCAACTTCGGGTACACGGTCTAACATGGCTCTCGTCTATGACTCAGACGGTTCAGCTGAGGTACACGATTATAACAATTGCTATAATAATGAGATATTTAATATGTTTACTCAAGAGGAGCAGTATACTGAGCTACTCGAGCCCATTCCTAAACCACACCAAGTACCACAGAATGAGAGTAATTTCATTTCTAAGGTTTCTAGTTTGGAACAAGGTGGGGGGACAGTAGAACAACATTCTGCAAATGTTGAGGAAACACGTGCGTACCATGAATCATTATTTCATAATTTAGTTGCTGAAGTTGAAAAAGTCAACTCGGTCAATCGCAAAATGAAAGAAACAAATGCAGAATTGACCACTGAGCTTGCTAGATATAAAAATCAAGAAAGGTGTTTTGAAATTAGTCAAGAAAAATACGAAAAACTTGAAAGGTGTTATCAACAGTCTGTTTATCAAGAACAATGTCTTTCTAAAAAGATAAATGCAATTCATTTAAGTTCAGGTAAACAAATAACGGCTTTGAATGAGAAAATTTCAAATTTAAATAAATAGCTTTCAAAGTAAAAGTCAACCATTTCCTCTCTTCAAGAAGAAAAGAAAAGGTTGAAGTCTGATTTCAAAATACGCGAAGACGAGTTTCTTGATAAACAAATTCAACTTGAGAATAAGATAAAGGATTTAGATAATATTTTTGTCAAAACAGGTCAATCGATTCAAACGATGCACATGCTTTCACCTAAGCCGGACTCATTTTACCACTCCGAACATAAAATGGATTTTGGTTATCAAAATCCTTTTTATCTCAAGCAAGCTCAGCAGAAACAACAGAGTTTGTATAATGGCAAAGTTCTATTAGAAAAGCATGATCCTCCTGCCGTATATGATTCGGAGGAAATACTGCAACTTTCTCAAGAGAGTCGTCTAAAGATGAAACAATTAAACAAAGAAATAAAACCAGAAAATTATACAAAGATTAATCATCTTTCGGGGGGGTTTTGTTTCTTAAACGGCCAAGTCACGTGAAGAGTTGTATTTTTCAAATACTTCCAAAACGGCCAATGTTTCTAAATCAATTTTAATACCAAATGAAGAATTTTCAGATGATACTACACCAAGTGTTGCACGAAAATTTTTGAATGAGGTAAAAAGCACCATTGTGACTCTTCAACGTGTTGTAAAACAAAGAATGACTTTAGATATACACAATTGGTCATCTTCTGCTTACCAAGAGATTCATAAAATTATAAAAGATGAAATTTTCCCTATAGTTAACCAAGTTGATGCTAGAGTGCAAAATTTTGAAATATAATTTTTAAAAGAAGCAGCCAAATTTGTTCGAGACTTTCAATCTCTTGAAAATAAAGCTTAGGAATCACTTGCTAAGCATAATGCATTGGAATTGGAAATTGAGCGTCTCTTGAGAGCAGTTGTCAGTCAGGATATTATGTCTATTGTGCAAAATAATTCTATTGTATATACTTCAAATCTCCAAACTGAGCTTGAACGTACGAAAGAACGTTTTGAAGACCGTATCATTAAAAAGGAGAATGAATATGCTAAACTTTGGAATGATTGGTACAAAAAATGTGAAGAATGCAAATATGATAAAATTTCGTATGATAAGGCTTATAATGACATGCAACAAAAGATCGAACGGTTGCAAGCTCAGTTGGGATATCAAAAGGGTAAAAGTAAGGATACTTCATGTGTATCAAATACCCTTGATCCTTTGCCTCAGAAACTTGAAAATGAGAACGTAGAATTAGAGTTTTGGGTCCAGAATTATAAAAAAGAAAATGCTTACCTTAAGACCGTGTACAAGAACCTGTTTGACTCTATAAATGTGACTAGAACTCAAACCAAAGTAATAATTGACTCTTTGCAGAACAAATTACATTATACGATTTACAAAAATGCTAAGCTAAGAGCTTAGTTGTTTGATAAGGTTTCTAAACAAAAGGACACCTCTAAAGCTACGAGTACAAATACTAAATTTGCAAATCAATCGACCGAGAGAAAATCAATTTTGCAATCTGTCAGAAACCAGTTTGTTGTAAGACAACCAAATGAATTTCAATCTGAGCGTCCAAATTTTTCAAAAACTCGAATTCCTCAAAAGGTCGATAAGACGAATGATTTATCAAATCCAGTCACTTCAAACTCAGTACCTACCACCAATGAATCAAAGGTTGTAGACAATGATAAGGTAATTGCCCCTTGAATGTTTAGAATTAACCCATTTAAGAATTCTAGGAAAGAAAAGCTTGTGCCTAACAAACAAACTAAAGCAAGCATTAGGACAAATCCAATCACTGTCACACAACCTCATGTCATCATTAAGGATGTGTTGAATTCAGCAAAATACTATACAGATTCTGATTGGAATGACATACTGAGTCAAGTCCATGCCAATCAAGGACTTACTGCTGATCTTTTAGGTCCTGATGTCACTGAAGATAACTTTGCTGAACGAATGGTAGCTTTGATTACTAAGAGAAGAAGAGAGTTTGTTGCACAGAGGTTTCAGGACAAGAGGAATAAGCCTATGACCTATGCACAACAGAATGCTTATATGCGAACTTTTGTGAAGAATCAAAGCTCCACCATTTATACTACCGGATGGAACATGAAGCATGTGAAGTCATTTTCTGATGATCAACTCAAAACTGAGTTTGACAAAATCAGAACAGCTGCTGCAGAATTACAATCTCTAAACATCAAGAGGTCTCTTAAAAGACCTGGTGCAGATTTAGAGCAAGCTAGTTCAAAGAAGTCCAAGTCAACTGAAGTTCCAAAGTATAATGTTCCTGCTGATTCACAACAACCATCTGTTGAAGTTCCTTCTCAGAAAGCTACACTAGAGGATGTTGAAGTTCCTTCTACCACTGCTTTTACAGCACAACCCACTGCTTCTACACCCAAGAAGGTTGGTACCAGGAGAAATATAATAGTCATCAAGTGAATCAAATGTTGATAAAACATGTACTCTCAACTCCTCATGTGAACCTACAATACATCAGGCTTTTCTAAATCCTACTAGTAACTTGGCATGATAATCTTATAAATATAGGTTTAGTGGTGCAGTCGACAATCGGGTTGTTTCCTAATATAAAAAACATGAATGATCCAGGAAGAATTAAAGCTCTTCATCAATTTGTCTGGAAGTTAACTTAGAAACCAGTATTTTCCGCATTTTAGGAATGAATCATGTAGCTATAATTCGTTGTTTTTCAGAGTAACCGCACGCAAAAATTCATACAAGACAGCAGCGGAATAACCCACATAGGGGTGTCTACTTCAAATACACAAGCAATTAGATTACAAGTAGAACGACACGCTCGTAGTGTCGTTTAAAAAATACACAATAGTTGATTAACAAAATGCATTCTGAAAGTTAATATAAGCATATTGTCACCATAATTGCAACACTATATGAAAAACTATGAAATATGTAAAGACAACCATAGCACATCAAATAATCCAAGTTGCATGTTCTAAATCCACTCTGAGAAAAACATGCTAGAAAGTGTCACATTAAAATATTGTGAGTCATAAAGATTATAATGTGGGTTTTAAAATATATAATTTAAGGCTTATCAAACTGAAGTATTATATCACTGTATCATCACAAAGTACCTAGTGTAAAAGAAAACAAATCTAATAAAATGCCAAAGCTGTCTTATAAAGAATGCCCAAACACATTTATGTCGACTAAAAGAACCAAATCATATCCCAAATATTTTATAAAGAATGCATGGTTAAAATAATGTCACCAAAATGTACCAATATCTCATTCGCCAAAGATTATTTATAAAAAAGTGCATACAAAGTATTAAGGAATGTCACCAAAAAGTACCATTATGTATTTGTCGGGGGGTCCCCTATAGACCCAACGTAATAAGAACCGACATGTTATATATACGTATCGATGTCCCCGAGTGCAAAGCATAGTCATCCCGAAAACGGGGTTGTCAAACCCGAATAATCTATATTATAATCATTCACCGTGACATCACGCATAAATGTATCGTTAGCCAGGCTCTTACCCCACCGCGATTTAGCTAATCACAGAACAGGATCCACGACCAATAGATTCTATTTTCATAACTTCGCGCTACACCCACCAAGTGATTTACCTACAGTGCATGACAGCTTGTGACTAGACTGTATGTACCCAGTGATATGGGCAGTGATACAAAGTATATTAACTCCCGTTACCTGTGTCCCCCATCCAAGAACACCCGGGCAAGTAATGTAAAAATTATAGATACTCACGTTACCTACCATCGTGGTGTCCCCTCCAAGAGACACCCGGTCAAGAATGGGTAAAAATATGTACTAATCCGTCTTCGACCGTTACCACCAGGTGTCCCGACCAAGGACACCTGCGGAAGCAGTACATTTTAGTTGCTAATCAAAGACTGTCAATCAGCCTAAGCTAATACCGTAATCATTGGTCAAAAGTAAAAGTTGCATTTGTGACCACAGAGAAAAAATTAAGCAAATAAGTATCTCCTAGCGAGCTATGCAAATAAGTGTTTGAAATAATACCGATTTGAAATAATCAATCATAGTAAATGCATTTGCGTAAACCAAGCAAGTTCTCACTCCCAAATAAATGTGTAAGAGAAACGAGTAAAAACAGGTGGAGACTGAATAAACCACATAAATCCCTTAAAACAATACACTTGCGTTATAAAGTAAAGAACCTAGTAAGTTATACAGAAAATTGATAGGACAAGCATAGTGTATCCCCCTACGCAAGTGTTATAAAAACAATCATAAAAGAATGAAAAGCAGATCTATGAACTCACATTTATTTAAAGAACTCACGATATTAATCCAATTAAATCACAACATGAATCTGTCACACGAATCAGAACATACGACCACGGACCAATAATTATGAATCTAGTCCTAAATTATAAAAAAACGGATACTAGACTAACATCAACGATGCTACACTCGTTACCACGAATATCATACATAATTGTTATATTATACATACAGTATACATGTGATGATAAAATCCACTCTGCGCCGGTCTTTAACCTTAACCCATAGTATAATTTTATGTATATATAACTATTTTCCGTCCAATATAACTAATCTCCTAAATATTTAAAGAGAAGTTACTAATTTTTAGAACCTCTTCGTTTTTATTACCGAACAATGGTCTTGAAATAATAATCAAATTGAAAATAAATGCCGATTAACACGATCCTTAAAGTTTTGACCGCTATGGTCTTAATATTGTTTAAACACAGAACAAGTCCTCACAGCAAAAGATAAAAAGTCGATTAAACGAACACTTTCGTGTTTCGCCGGGATAGGCACATACGGACTCGAAAGTGCTCGAATCGTTTTAATTAATAGTATATGTCAGATTTTAATATATTAAAAATAGATTTTTCTATTAAGTGTAATATATCCGATTCGAGATTCGCAGTTTTCTTCGATATATTGGGAGTTAGAAGTTCCCGTTTAATTATCAAACGTTCGTAAAAAATATTATTGTTATAATTTTGTAAACAAAAGCCTAACTATCAAAATACTTGAATTCCCGAATCCACGTTCTATTTTTCTGTTTTAAATTATCCCTAATAAAGAGGCGCCAAAGTCCGTTTGTTACGTTAACTTCCTCGTCTAAGAAGACTATATCTAAAATTGTCTCTTATGGCTAATATTTCTATTAATCCATGCTTTAATACAATTTATATATTATCTCGACAAAATAAGAAAATCAAGACAGCAGAGTTCAAACAGATTTCAACCACATATAAATTTAAACCGATCAAGCTATATAAAAACTTAATATATTTTTGTGTTAACCAGACTCACTTAATTCGTTGTCTATCCCCCCAACCCGACGCACCCCGGAATATATTTTTGTGTTAACCAAACTCACTTTATTTCGGTGTCATCCCACAACCCGACGCACCCCGGCTGATTTCGCAGCCAAACCCAACAGATTCCCCCCCCGGCTGTCCCGACCTCACGAACCAACGAACCCTTGTCGGCTTGAGACTCAACCCGACGCACCCTTGTGGTGGGTTGACTGCCACCCAAACGCAACCCTCGTCGAGGGTTAACCCAAGCCAATCGCAGCCCTTGAGGTTTCTTGATAAACCAAAATGCACCCCTTTCGACTGTTTATAACACAAACCACACGCACACTAATTGGGTTATATAACCCAACACACCCTCGTTGGGTGGCTGCTACCCAACCCAACGCACCCCTCGGTGCTAAATTTACAACCGAACGCACCCTACGTGGGTGACTGACCCGCGAACCACAACCAAACCCGCCCTTGGTGCTGGCTGTTACAACCCAACGCACCCTCTTCGGTGCTTATAACAAAACCAAACGCCCCTTCGTTTCTATAAACTAAACCAAACGCACCTTCTTCGGGTGGTGGTTGTCTCACAACAAACGCATCCCTTTCGGGTGGTTTTACAAACCCAACCCGACATCCCTCTCGGGCTGTTTCGACAGCCAAACCCGACAACCATACACACTCTCGGCTGTTGTAAACAGCCAAACGCACTCTTTGTTTTCTGTTTTTACGCAACCCAAACGCACCCTTTTTGTTAACATACAAACCGGTTGCACCCTTGTGGTTCGTCTTTAAATCGAACGCACCCTTGGTGGTTCGATTGTGATGGTAGCGAGGATGGTGGGGATGGCTGTGGTGATGGCAGCGTGGTGGTGTAGGTGGCGCGTGACCGCGAGTGGTTATGGGGATCGGGTAGATCGGGTTATGAGGAACATATTTGGTGTTGGCCGGAAAACTCGCCGGAAAAGTTTTCCGGCGGCGGCACGCCGGTGGCGGCTGGCCGGAGAAGATGGTGGAGAGGGAGCGAGTGTTTGTATAATGTGTGTGTTATAATTTGTAAAATGAAATTTTAATATATAAAAGTTTTATTTATATTAAAACTTTTAAAAGAAGTGACAAGTTTCCAATAGATGAGGGTTAGAATTGAAATTATTCCCACAGGGACCCAAAGTGTAAATTTTGGGGAAACTTTTATAATATATTGGTTCGGGGCTCATTTGAGCGACTTAACGGATGATTCAAATCTCGAAACTTGCGCCATTGTTTTCCAAATCATTTTTCCGATAAAAATGAGTATTCGCTTGATAATATTTCATAAATATTTTATAACATATAATAAAATATCTGTTATTCATTTTGCGAACCGGTTTCGCCTCGTCCGAAATAAAAATGGATTTAGTATTCGCGTTATCAACAACGCTTTTAATTAAAATGATGACTAATTTATTTAATATTTTTATTAAATAAATACTGATAATTAAAAACAAATTTAATTAACACGACTTTTAATTAAAATGACACAACTAATATTATTTAATATCTATTATTAACATAAAATACTGATAATTAAAACGAATTTAAATTATTTAATGTCGCCGGTACTGACCAGTACCATGATTCCCAAAAATCATGCGAGGACGCTATTAGTCACCTTCTGCACTGTTTCTCGAGGCTCGCGGAATCCAAACACGAAAAAGTTTTTCTGGAATATCAATTCACATTCAAATTGCGCATTTAGAGTTCGAGTCACGTGAAAACGATTCTTAGATGCATCGTATCTTTGAGACGAAGTACAACCAGATCCTAAAGTCAAAGAGATTAAAAACGTCATTCAAAATATTCAAAAAATTCTCCAGGATGTAACAGAACTACCCCTTAAAGAATCTCGGCCGCGAGATTCAAATAATGTGTTATCCCGCTTAGTGTATACTAGGAAACAGACACTAAGAATTACAAGAGCCAATTTGCAACAGTACAAGACTGATAAACTTTCTATTACAGACAATATCCAATGTATTCGACAGTTTCATTAACTATCCATACATTTCGGACTAGGTTTGACCAGGATGCTCCAAGTCATTAGATTATGTATCTTAGAGAATTAATCATTTCAAGGTTTTATATGCTGGTATAAAATGCTTATGAACCCACCTTCTTCATCAGAGAACCACATCAAAGGAAAAGTGTGAGTCGCGATGTAGTCTGTATATGAAATAGAGTCTCAACTCGTCCGAGCACCAGTACCGTTTCCCACTCTCTGTAATGTATCGATGACAATTCATCCTCAACATAGGCTTATGCTATGTAAGCTACTCAACTAACTTATCGGCATTACTAGGTCAGACACGCGCCCAAACGACCCTACCCCCTCGCAGGCCCGCCAAACTATTCCAATCATCTGTATCGTCGCATAGGCGTGTATATCTCAGTTTAGGGAGATATAGCATAAACTCAAATAGGATAAAGTTGTAATCAAAGGGAACCAAGCTCTCCGGCTCCCAACAATAGCGAACCATAACACAATAACTATAACAAATGGTGACGGGATATAGCACGACAGCCCTAGTAAGCTCCACAGACAGTCTACGTAGATTGCAAGGACATTGCATGGCAAACAAGTAATTAACTAAAAGACAATTAGATCACAGTACTCCAAGTCTAGCTTAAGATCTTTTCTGAGTAGTAAGACTCGATTTGTGTCTCTAGACCCTTTTTAAAATACATTCTAAGATTATCTAGATTCAGGTACCATATCCTCACTCCGTCAAATCACCGATACACATCAACGCCCCTCACTCACATACATTTACTTATTACAAAAATAAGCAGTCCCAGATTTATGAAAGAAAAGCAAATGATAAACATATGGTTTCGTAGATTTCATAAATATATGTTATTAAACTGAAGTGGCCGTCCCAATCCTTTCAAAAAAATAAATTATAAATCATCCACTTAATAATTCCCGGTGCCATAACGCGTCACTCTCATTAACCTTCAAGGTGATGGATAACAAAGCTATGCAATGTTCTCTAAATGAGTATGAAGCACCGAGTGATATTTAAAACCTCGTCTTTCGGACAGACTGGGAGTCATCAAAACTGTACAGGCGAGATCAACATAGAGTTCAAGATAATTAATGAGTAACTACGTTAGATAAAACAAGGTACACAATGTCTCTAATGAACGAGTAACAAAGCGAGTTACCATATTAATCCTCTCTATTACAAGCCCGCTATACAAACTGCAATAATCATAGATATCATTACACTAAACCCGTGCAATACAGAACTGTTACGGCTAATTGTTAATATAGGCAATTATCATATCAACCTCAACATTACAAGTCACCCGACTATACAAGACTTGTAATACTTAGAATCCATACAAAATTCCATGTAAACAAAATTATGACGGTCTCCCTAATACAATATAGTATAAAGCTAAGAGAAGAAAAATAATATACCTTAAGAGACATGTGTTTAACTCACAATGTCTGAGAACGAAGTGAGACCATTGCACTAACACACAATGCTGACGACTTAAAATGAGACCATTGTTGTCAACCCACAATGGTCTAAGAAGTAAAATGAGACCAATTGTATGAACTTTCAATGTCTGATGTATAGATTGGAGACTATTGTGCAACTCACAATGTCTTATTAAAAAAATATAAGTATTTATATATTACAGTTTTAAGGTGACTACTCTCAGCATGGCATGGTCCTTCCTGAATTATACATAGTTGATCAGGCCATGTATAATTGAGGACTAACGATGCATTGCTCATTTTCGTCAAAATAGCGTTATGATTTCATGATATTCATGAGAGTAGTTAGTAAGAGTAAATAAAGAACCTAAGTTAATATTGACGAAATTTTCATAATACGATAATTTAATAGATAATTTGAAATCATTCTTACAACTGAAATTTTATAGAAAATACAACGAGAACTCCTAAGGAGATAAAATCTAAGATAGTTCAACTTAGGATTTATTAGGCAAAGCGAGACAACTTTCTCTTGTTGCTAGCATTCTCTGCTACCTTGCATTCTTGTTGTTTGGTCTGGCACATTGACTTGCGGGCCATGCTGGTTTTAGTCTCATAAATAGCAATAGCCTCGATAGCATTAGCCCCTCGCTAGGCTACAACCCGCTTAATTTCCTCAACACTCATCCCTTGGTTAACAGTTGTCATCGTTTCCTGAAACTCACAGGGAACAAAATATATATGGAGTTTCATCCAAGGGAGAGTCATGACACATCGTGATCCCATCATGTATGTAAAGTGAGACCACGTTATGTAGAGATATAAGATAACAGCAACCATGGCATAAATAGATCCCAAAATACAGTAGCATGATCATAACCAACAGCGTAGGTTAATACTTAATACATCATTTTACATGAGTAAAAGAGTACAAGCTTTTTATTAACACTACCAACCGAGTATTACTCAAGTTTAGTGGGATATAATACAAAACGAGCTACAATGACAAATCCATTTGTCTATGGGCCAGGATGCTTCTCAAGATTCTAGATGCTAGCCTCTTATGTTATCTTTAAGTGACTTAATATTCTTTGGTGGTGGTGATGATGAAGATAGTGCAGCAGCAAAGTCGATAATGCATGCTTCAGTAGATGGTGATCGTGGGGTATGGTGTTAAATAGACATCCATACGGTATGGGATTTGGTCTCAAAAGACAAGATGATATGGTGTGGAGAGGTGGGTGGTGTAGAAGCAGACTTATCAGTCTCAAATGTATACTCTTGAGGGTACAAGATCATCTGTAGGTACAGCAGAAGGGTCAGCCAGAGCTAGGTGCTCCTCCTCCTCCTCGTCCTCCTCATCCTTCTAAACATCATCATCATTGTCGTCATCATCATCAAATGACTCATTATCATCATTGTCTCCTCCATCGGCAGTATAGTCAGCAGGATCCTCCTCAGGGTCTTCCTTTATCCTCTTCTAGATTGGAGTTAGCAATGTAGCCTGGTGATAGGGCTGTAGGTGAGGCATCAACAGATAGAGGCTGATCCTTCATTGGTCCCTCTAGCTCCTCATCAGAAGCTCATTGAAATCTCCATGGCTCAGAATTAATATAAACAGACGTATAGGTAACCGTCGATGATGAAAACATAACTGCTTGCAACGAGCAAAACTTAACTTATATAAATATATTATATAAGGTTGGTATGATAAATATGAATATGCGCTTATGGCATAAATGAATGATGGTAAGGTATTATATTTAATAACTTAATGTTTAGGCAGCGCTTAGGACCTACGAGCTTATCGTACTACCTTGCCTAAAGAAATATTCCCCTATTTATATAAATAACCCTTATATAAATAAGGGTCAATGTCATAAAATACCTACGAAGTTTCAAAATTGTCCCGACTTCACCAACGAACTAAATTTCGTACTGTCT
>BQNB010012455.1:0-12585 GCA_026074375.1 Tanacetum coccineum
AGTCTTGATAACGGAATTTAACATTTTCCTATAACACAAACTTTATTCAATATTTAGTTGAAAACAAGATAATTGGAATAGAAATTTTTGTTTTAGTAACTTTTCTTTACAGATAACATAAGAAAATAAATAATAATACGAGTAACATTTTACTAGTAGAAAATAAATATCTCAAAAACTATAGTTCAAGTAGGGTCCATAATCATTGATATTCATCGTTCTTTATAAAAGTATGTCTTCTCAGCCATGTTTCGTATTTTTATAATATTACACTTGTCTTATTCTGTACCGTCTCTTTTTTTTCTTTTTCTTTTTGTCTGAAAAAAAAATACTAAACACTGTAAAAGCTAATTTGACAATCAGGATTCTTGATTAGTTATTACATTCTAGTTGTATAAAATTCGTTTCAGAAAACAAGAAAAAAGATTTAGGATAACTTTAAAGTAAGAGATGAGGTAGTTTTATGATAAATCAAATAATTTTTACACATTTAATCTTTGAGCAACGGTTTATTCGTAGTTGAAAAAGTGAAATTATTATATAATATTGAAGCGAAAACCAACCCGACAAACCGATCGAAACCGGGGCGAAACGACTTTATTCGGTTTGATTTTCGGTTTTCTATATTTATTTCGGTTTGATCGGTTCGGTTCGGTTCAAAACCGACACTTATTCGGTTCGAACTAACCGAACCGACCCGACCTTATTCGGTTCGGTTTCGATTTTTATAGTTTATATTCGATTCGGTTCTCGGTTGGCATTTTACACTGATTTGGTTTTGGTTCGGTTTCGATTTTTGACGGTTCAAGTCGATTCCGAACCGATGCTCACCCCTAAATTATATAAATAAGATTAGGTGTAATAAGAGATGAACGACCGAGTATTGATGACTCAATACGTGTCGACCTTTATTACAGCCTCAAATGAAGACGTGTTTTCGAAGGCAAAAAGGGAAGATTCGGTCGTGTGGATGATTGAGTCGTGAGTGTATTTTTGTGTTTTTGCGTGTAACCCATGACGTGTCGATCGTTATTAGGGCCTCAAATGAAACACGTCTTCGAAGGAAAAAAGGGGAACCATCGTGTGAATGACCGTGAGTCGTCATGTGTGTTTTTTTGGTCATCTTCTTTCTTTTTTTTTTTTTGTTTTTGTCATGAGTGTGTGTTTTTTTGTGGTTATATACGTGTTTTAAGTGAGTATAATTTTAGTGGTGGAGTTAATTGTCATAGGGATAAAACCGTAAGAATACCAACGAAACTTTTCAAAATTTATCGATTTTGGTACGTGTACTATCAAAAATATCGATTTGTCCTGTACTTACATAAAAGTTTCCATTTGCACATTTGATGATGGGTCACGTTATTGAGTGCCACTGTCAGCCTATCACGTATGACACTCATCAAAATGTGCAAATGAACACTATTATGAAAGAACACGTAACAAATCGATCAAATTTTTTTAAGTACACTACCAAATCGTAAATTTGAAAAGTTCGCGTTGGTAAATCTACGACTTATACCCTTCTTGAAATACGTATTGTCTTATTACTAATGTTGGTGCGATGAAGTTGGGATTAAAGATAGAAAGCAATTGTTGGAACGCTAAAATATTCAATAAATGAATGCGGTTATGAAGACAAGGGGTACAAAGGCTATAAAAAAAGTTTAATGGCTAAAAAAGTTTAGCCATTTGGGCCTCATTGAGTGTCACATCATCGCCACCTCATTTAAACACAACAACTCAAAATACCCCCTCACTCATAACACATCATATTTTAACCACTTGGGTCTTACCACTTACCAATTTATTTATTTTTCTCATTTTTTTCACACAAACTAAATTTATTTCATTAAAAAAAATACAAATTACAATACGGAAAAGAAAATATAAAACGTAATAAAAATAAAACAATACGAAATTTAAAAACAATGCAGAATTTAAACTAATCATTTAGTAGATGTTGTTGCCAAACATGCTCAATCAAATTTTGTTGAAGCTTTGCATGTGTTTGTTTATCACGAAGTTCTTTTGCTTGTTTCCGTTGCGATTCACAATGTTCGATCCATGTCCGTGCCAGATTTGCTCGCGGGCAAATATAAGTGTCGCCAATATCAGATAGCGCAAACTTTTGATTTTTCAAAATCATGTTATGCAATATGATGAACGTGACATGATTCTTCGTAGCGTGTTGACAGTCCAAGCACGCGTAGGTTGAGCTATTATATGCCAACGACCTTGAAGGACACCAAAAGCTCATTCAATGTCTTTTCGAGCACTTTCTTGACGACGTTTAAATACGGCATTTCGCTTGTTTAGTGCAACCGTAAATGATTTGATAAAAGCTGCCCACTGTGGGTATATCCCGTCACCTAGGTAGTAACCTTTTTCAAAAGTAACTCCGTTCACTTCAAACGGAACAACTAGGGCGATGTCATCAAGAAGGTCGTCAAATAACGGAGAATGATTTAAAACTGTTAGATCGTTTTCCGCACCTGCTACCCCAAAAAATGCATGCCAAATCCACAAATTTTATGACACAACGGCTTCAAGCATTATAGTTGTGTATTTTTTATCACCCGTGCCATGCTTTAGGACAATTAATCAATTCTCAATGCATACAATCAATGCTACCAAGCATACCCGGTAACCCATGAATTCTATTGTGTGCGTCATATAATTTTCGAACATCATTCACGTCGGGTTTCCTTAAAAACTCAGGCGTAAACAAATCAATAATGCACATATTAAAACAATCTAAACAATCGCGTGCACAATGTTCCCCCATTTGTAAGTATTCATCTAATGTATCAGGTGATGTGTCGTATGCCAATTGGCGTATGGCGGATGTGTATTTCATAATCACACTAAAACCCATTAGACCCGTAGCATCGGGTCGGACAACAAAAAAATCAAAATGAGCAGGTAAAGGATAATGTGTTTCAATATATTTTTCAATACCTTGGACTATTTCTAAAAATAGTAAACGGTTCATACGATATCGACGTCTAAAATAGTAGTCCAGATATTTTGGGGATGGACCAAAATAATCGGCCAACAGCCGTGCTTCAGCAACATCCCGATCACGATTTATCGCTTTACGACTACGACGTGAACTTTCACCCTGTTTTTTTTTTGAACGGCAACTTTATTAAAAACCACTAGCAAGGAGCTAGAAAATTACATAGAAATCAAATGAGGGTGTTGAAGCCAACTAACCCAATTCAAAGTTCTATTACCTCTAGCTAAACACCAATTAAACGACCGTAAGATAATCTCATCGAAAATAGCATCTTTACGAGGATTAGAATCCGCAAAAAGGAGGTGATTCCTGAAATTCCATAAACTCCACCAAGAGACGTATTTCACCCTGCTTAAGTTGCATAACCAACTCGATGTCTTCAATATCATCGAGATCGGACATATTCGAATAGTTTGAAAAATCACTCATTTTCTTTAGTTGTGTTTTGAGAGAATTTGAAAGTTATTATTTAGGATTTGTGTGTTATGAGATAAAAAGGGAGTATATCTAATGAAAAAGGGGATTAATAATAAAAGGGGATAAAAAAATACTTGTTTTAAATTCAAATAGCCGTTGCCAACGTTCGAGTTCTTCTTTTTTTGTCGCTTCTGCATTGCTTAACCGGCTAAAATAAGTGACGATGAAATTGGCGAGTGGGGAGGGTGTCATGGCTATGACAATGGCGAAGGCCACATAGGATTGGCGAATGGCTTTAGCCATTACACCGTTCGCTCTAAGGTCTCGTTATTACACTCTAACTATTTCGATAAGAGTAAAAAGAAACTAAAAAATTAGATGCGGTACAAAATGGTTTAATTGCACTTGTCTTTTATAAGTCATCACCAAATATTTTATTTAGGAAAACATAAGCACAAGGATTAAAAACTCAACATAATGTATTTCCCGAGGGCAATTTAGCTTTTTTGCTTTGAACTATTTTTATTTGGGGACCGCAAGGCTTTGGTAAAATTTGCAGGTTAAAGAATGAACAATAAATATACAATTTAGGTAGCGTATTTATTAAGATTGCAAATTCGCTTCTATCAAATTTATAAGCTATCGTACTTGATGTGTTCAAAAAAAAGCTATCGTACTTGATTATATGGTTTGTGAGTGAAGATGCTTATAGAACGAGGTGCCCATAGGCCATAGCAATAGAGCTTGTTTTATAGCACTTTTTGCTGACGTTGTTTTTTTAAACTTATAACTTAACTCAAATACGTTTTTTCTTCATCATTCAAGCCATAAAACACATCGCGTCTCACATTTAACTCAATAAAATAAAAAGGATAACTTGGGCCGGTGATTTTGACGCAAAGCCTTATTGAGCAAGCATCGGTGTCGCCTGATGCCATAGGGTAACCTTATAGAGCTGTAACGCGTCTAATAACGACGAGTAGCGAGTGCTCTTAATATTATCTATACTTATATACTATATATAAAGGGTGTAAAATTAACCTTACCGGCGATTTTTTTGGCGATTTCCGATCTTCTCTTCGGCGGGTTCAAACGCCAGATCCCAATCCTCAATTCTAATCACCTCTTAATCCACATTCACCCTTCAATCTCCTTTACCTTTCAATCCCCAGATCTCACTTCGTTTTTAAAAAAAATAAAAAATCGAATCCTTTATTAATCAGAATGGAATATCATAGATGGGACATTATAGTTGGGACGTCATAGGTGGTGCATCCTTGTGGTGGGACATCAGAGACGGGACAACAAAAGTGGTACATCAAAGGTAGGACATTTGATTTTAGGGTTTCGATTCCGGAAACATCTTGATTTACGATGGGAGATGAGGTGTGGAAGAAAGTTTCATACAAAAAAAGACGAGCGGGGTTTGATAAGTCTGAACTCCCTTCAATCCAAAATAAGCAGTATATGGGGATATTTAGATCCAAAGAAGATGATTTGGAGAAGATATTTGTGTCCGTGTTCATCAATAACATACCAGATTCCTGCTCGGCTAAAGAATTATTCAATGCGTGCAAGCAATATGGGCACGTCGTGGATTCTTTCATTCCAAATAAAAGATCTAAAGCGGGTAAACGTTTTGGTTTTGTGAAATTCATCAATGTTTTTAATGAGGAGAGGTTGGTCGATAATCTTGGTACGGTGTGGATAGGTAGATATAGAATACACGCAAACCTTGCAAAATTTAGGAGGCCTACTGTGGGAGAAGCTAAGAAAGTGGGTTATGAGAATGTTGGGTCAAAATCGAATAGAGGTCACGTCGAAGTGGACAAGGGTACCAACGTTCCAATCAGTAGTGCAAAATCGCCTGCTGGGTCTTTTGTTAATGCGGTTAAAGGTAACCCCCCTATGCCTGACCTTCCGTCCTTGGTTCTTGATGAATCATTGGTTCTCGCAATATAGTATATATAAAATACTAGGCAAATCAAAACTCTTCACCTTTGACCAAGGTAAAAAGTCAAGACCTATCTAGAAATAAAATATATAAGAGAATCAATGATAAAAAGATTCCGGAAGTATGATTCCCGGGTCGTATGTCCCAACGAGGCTGCAATTGAAAGTCGACCTTGGTTTGATTGAGATTGAGTTAGAATGATTTTGATTGATTATAAGTCCTAACAACTACTGGAAGCAAAATTAGTTATAAGGAAACCCTAAATTACAATATAATAGAACAAAACCTAAAACGAAAAAAAAAAAAAAAAATTAACCCTATCAGCAGAAACGATGCACTATCAGCAGAAACGAGGCTCTACCAGCAGAAACGAGGCTCCAAAACGGCTGATTTTAAAAAAAAACTGCTGATTTTAAAAAATCGTTTTTAGCCAAAACTCAAAACACGAAAGTGTCAGGGACATGTTTTTAGCAACTTTTAATAAGGCACCTTATATAATAAGCAATCAATAAGCCCAAAAGCGAAAGAGCTGCTTGATTGCAGAAAGTAGTAGAAACGTAGGCTCTAATACGGCCTGATGTTAAAAAAATCGTTTTTAGCAAAACTCAAACACCGAAAGTTGTCCGGGAACATGTTTTTAGCAACATTTAATAAGGCACCTTATAAAAATAAGCACTCAATAAGCCCCAACAAAAAGACAATAGCCGCTGTTGCAGAGAAAGTTAAGGTTTGGACTTAGTTTTAGAAAATAAGTGTAAAAAAAGCTCAAATTAAACCAAAATGAAAAGAAAGATGTTTTGGGAAAGCTTATAGGTTGCTTATTCCTGGATTCCAAAAGCCTTTTCCAACCGGAAACAACTTTAACTAAACTCAATTCTGCATCATAATATAGTCAAACTCTAACTTTTTTCTAAATAACCAAATGAAAATAAGCTATATAATAACTAAATAAGCCAAACTAAAAGTGTACTTTTGGAAATAAGCTCCACTAATGGAGTCATTATTAATCCCACTATTCACTTTTTAAATAAGCCATTTTGAAATAAGCACAATAAGCAAAATGACTAAACTAAACTACTATTTTTTTGATTTTACTGAAAATTACAGCACTTTTGAGCTTAACAAAATGAGCACGCACATTTGGATTCTTATGATGATATAGCTTTTAAAAACAGATTGAGATTTAAGCTCAATGAACAATAATTAAGACTCAAAAGATATTTTGAAACACTAAATAAGCCAGAATGGGCTTGATAAGTGCTTAATTACACATATCTTTTTGCCTCTAAAAACGAGCTTAAATGACCAAAAACAGACAAAAACTGCCAAATATATGTTTGTTTTGCATTTGTATTGTGCAGGAAGTGGATATCATCAAAAAGACAGAAAACCAAGCCAAAATGACAAAACTGAGCATGGAATGGAAAAAGACTGTGCAAAATCAAGGCCAAAGTCCAAAAATGCCAAAGTCAGAGTCAATACTGAAGATATCAGCAGTAGTCAACACCGGAGCCGGAACTGAAGTAATACTATTGAATGCAATCTTTACCATCTGATGGGCCCGGGAAAAGCCACAATAGTATATCTAATGAAGACTGTGAAGACCAAATGGGACGCAATCAATTTCAACAGCCAATTTGTGTGCAATTGACAAAGACTGTGAAGACTTTAAGCCCTATTCCTAGCCAGGTTACAGCAATCTCAGCCATTGTACACACAAAACCCACTTCATAACCTTATTGGGCTTGAAAAAGCCCAATAATCAAGCCTGTACCTTATTGGGCCTTAAAAAGCCCAATAACTTAAGCCTAAACCTAATTGGGCACAACCCAAAACCCAGTGGGCCACTAACAAAGCCCCAACAAAAAACCAAAGCCAAATACAAGACCACAACCCTTTTTTATAAAACTCAAGGACCAAAAATGTAAATTTAAAAAAATTGTTTTTTATAATTAAAACTGGAAAAAAATAAAGAAGAAAAGGGCCAAAAAATGACAAGTTTGAAACTTGTTTTATAAAAGGAAAAATGTTTTTAAACTAAAGAGGGACTGACAATTGCAATTACCCTAACCTTTTTATTCTTTTAAAGTTATAAAACCACAAGGGCTGAAATTGCAATTTACCCTAACTCTTTGTTTTCTTTTGTTATAAAACCAGAGGGGCCATTTGTGCCACTTTCCAAACTATGTTATAACTGAAATTTGGGCTTAAATAAAGTGAAAAGAGAGAGAGAGTTGAGGGACCACTCTTGCATCTTTTTCATTCATTTCTTTTAAACCTGCAACCCACCCCCGTACCCGCCAAAACCATACCACTACTTCCCCACGGTTTCAAGCCCAAAACCACCTCCCTAGTACACTCTACAGCCATCCCTTACCACTTCCCACCTCCCCATTACCCCTATAACCCTCTCCCTGGCACAAACACTCAACCCCGTACCCCCCATCCATGGCTGAGAATGATGCAAGGCAAACCAAGGGCTAGGATTGCATCAAGAGTTTCTACACTTCACAAGAAACACAACCCAAGTCCAAAGAAGAGCTCAGAGCCTCTATAAAAGAGAAGAGAACAAGCAAAAGAAAACCATCCCGTTTTTTACTTTCTTAGCTAAAATTTTAATTAAGTTTTTTTTAAAATCATTGTACTCAGTTTCTTTTCAAGCTTTTATTGTAATACTTTCAGTTTTAATAAAAGTTAAGTGTGTTTGTGAAATTGCATTTGTCGAAATTTGGAATATAAGTTAAGTTGTTTAATCCTGTTTAAACTTGTGTAAGAATGTTTTAAAGTGATTAAAACTCACTTGTAATCAATTATTCACCCCTTTCTTCACCTAAAAATCAGTTAAAAAAGATAAAAAAAACCCGAAATTTATACTTAAGGGGGTGTTTGGTTTAGACCCCAAAATGGGTCATATGGGGGTTATCATGGGTTGTAACCACTCAGCCAACTTTGGCTGAGTGTGTAGGGTTTATTAAGCCTCTTTAATCACAGCTTTTAGTGTAAAAATAAGTTTTTAAGTGTCCTTTACTTTCTGTCAAAGTTTTATAAGCCACAAAGTGTGCTAAATCACTTAAGCTGTGTAGACAGCTTAAGCACACCTTTTGTGTGCTTATTTAACCATAAACTAGCTCTTTTCAAAACCCTTGTTGCTGTCCCTTTTACCTTGACAATATAAGTCAAAGATTGGCTTTGCATTTTTAAAAAGAATCCCCCATTTTTAAGCCTTAATATCAGCATGTTTAAGCTCACTTTAATAACTAAGATTTTGAATATAAGCTTAATTACATGCCCTCTTTTGTGCTTGGATTTGGGTTAAAAGCCCTTGAGAAGCTTATTTTTCATAAGTGCCCAAAAAGCCACCTAGCTCACTGCATTGCCCTCCCCTGGTGTGAGCACAGGTTTTAGCTCATTTTTTCTAGCTTACTTTATACTTAAGCCCTAGGTTCTTATTGCTTTTAAAACATAGCTTATTAGGTTTACCTCTTAGGACTTAGCAGCTTTATTTTAGTTAGTGAGCTTATATAGTTTGCTTATTATTAGTCTTAATGTAGGCATTTTTCTGTTTTCTTTTAAAACTGTTAACATAGCTTATTTCCTTTCCAGCTTATTTTAGGGCTTATATTAGAAGAAATACTTAGCTTATTTAGGGAAACTCCCTCTCCATACTTAACTGTCCCCCATAAGTTTTAGCTTATTTAGTTGGCTTAAATCTCAATAAGAAAGAAAAATAAGCTTATAAGCTTTGTATGCTTTTGAGCCAATAAGCTTAAGTTTTCTAGCTTATTTAGTGAGTAACAAAGCAGAAGTGCTTTTACAATAAAAGACTCCCCTTGGAGCCCTTAAAAAGCCTTTGTGTTGATTCTTTTTGAAATAAGGCTAGTTGACTATGCCTTGTATCGTGGGTCCAACTAGGGGACTGTTTGTGTTATTTTCTATTTTATTGTTATAATTGTTTAGTCCCCCTTGTCAGTTTGTTGTTTCCCCGTTAGTCCTTATGTCCTTTTCACTGTTAGTCCCTATAGTTAACTTTAGTTAGTTTATTTAATTTAATTAATTAAATTAGGTTTTAGATTTTAATTGAGTTTATTACTTTTTATTTAAACAGTATCTTTTGGGCTTTTTTACATTTTAGAATTGTTACTTTTTTTTATTTATTTTTATTTTTTCAGAATTTTTATAATTTTATTTTTTTGTTTTTTCTTTTTTCTTAGTTTTAGTAGTTTTTATCTTTATAAATTCATAAAAATTCCCAAAATTAATAAAAATATATTTTTATTTTTTATAAAAATTTTTCATTTTGTATTTAGTGTCTAGGAAAAATATAAACATTTTGGATGGTTTTAATTTTTCTTAACTTTCAGTCTTAAGACCCGTTTTACCGGGTGCGTTTTACCGTTTCTTTTCGTTTTACATATCAAACGACCTCCGTTTTAGTTTAGTTTTTTTTATTTTTCCAAAATTACTAATTAGATTTAATTTTGATTTTTAATTTAATTTAGCATTATTTTTCTTAATTTTTTAGTATTTTGGTTTCCCGATACCTGTTTCTGTTCCCCGTATTTTAGTACTAGATTTATTTTTTTGATTTCCCTATAAAATAATTTTGGTTTCCCGAGTTTTTTAAGATCCCCATTTCCTTATAATCTGTTTCCCGTAGAATTAAATTAGGTTTTATTTAATTATTTTTTGTGGTTAATTTATATCAGTATTTCATACATATCTAAATATTATTCCATCATTCAATTTCTCATCTAAACCAGATTACTTTCAATTGCAGCCTCGTTGGGACATACGAACCTGGGGGAATATCTCTTCCCGGAGGGTATCTTTTTATAATTGATTTTATATATTTAATCTCTTTGTGTAGATTTTGACTTTTGCCTTGGTAAGGGCAATTTGGGTTGAGATTTGCATTTTTGTGTTATTTTATATATATATACCGTTCACGAGTGAGTAGTGATTTGTGAATTAAGTGTGGATTAAAAAGAGATTTGTTGATTAATAATTTACGGATTATTTAGATATATTATTTGGTCATTTTGAAGGGCAAAATCCGGAAAAATAATCAAACATCAAATCTAGCAATTAACACCAATATAAAATGTTGTTTTCAAAATAAACCAACATTGTGAGAGAATAATATTGTAAACGGGTAATAATTCATCAATTAAAACCAATTTTCACACTTAATAACCTTTTTGCCTCACTTGACAAGCATATTCGTTTATTATATCTTTTAGATCTCTTATCTTAATTTTGTTAGTTTAATTAATTAATTATTATAATTTTTAGTGATCTTAAAAATAGTATCGTTAATATTAAAATTACTTTAAAAACAAAAACCAACCAAAAGATAATCAAGCATCAAACGAAAAACAATAACGTAAATCTCAAATTCAAATCTCGCCGTGGATTTGACATCCGGAAGATTAATTATTACTTTTTCTAAAGTAATTCTTACATCTTACGGGAAATACTTATATTATTACCGACTAGTCTTCACGAGGACGAACAGGGGCGTTTGGTTTGTTGACATGAATCGCAATTGGTATTGGATTTGGTATGGGGTGGTATGACAATGAATATCATAAAATCTATAGTTACCAATATAAATGTTTGGTTTTAAAAAATGTGGATTCGGTATCATATATATGTAAAGCAACTTGGCTTTATTTTCTTTACCCAGCCATATTCAAAGCATCAAGATGGAAAAAGTTTCATAGAAGATAAGCAATATGTTTTCACTTATGAAGAAAATAGTACTTTACTAAAGTTAATGTGACTTAATCTTTACTGTTGTTATTTTTGCAATAGAAATCAAAGGGCAGCAATATAAAAAACCTTAAATTGGAACCTTAAGAAGTTGTAATATAGAATTTAGTAGCTTGTGTCTTGTTGTATAAAGAACTTTGAAAATTAATGGTGGATAAATATAGGAAGAAGAGAGATGATTTGGAAATTGTGGTGGAAAACAAAGAAAAATGAGGTGGGCCTAAAGAATCAGTCACAAAAGGTACCCTTCTAGACATGAATGGGTCTATGGTGTATAACCCATTCTTTGTTCCTCAAAACTTCAACCAAACGTTTGCTATGTATATCATTGTGATTCCAGCACTGAGAAACCCACTAACCAAACTGCCCCTAAGAGGGAATGGTATGGTGGCGAGTTCACCTCGCCATGCATACGTGGCAGCTCATCAAGGCTCGCCACCACACCATCAACGCTCGCTGTTGTGGTTTTCGCCGTTTAAGTGAGGCAGAAAACGACAAAAACTTTATAAACCAGCCGTTGCTTTTGATTTATAAATGTGTGTGTTTGTGGGTGATGGTTTATAAATGTTGGTCGACATATGGCTTTTGCATTGTTTTTCCATGAATAAGAAGAAGTGGTGTTTTATTTTGTTATTTTTTATAAATAGTAGGCGTATATATCAAAAGAGTGATTAAATTTGGGGTAAAGGTGTATTGGGCTGAAGTTTTTATGTGGTTGGGCCCTTAATTTTCATAGACAAACTATATTAAGCAGAAAAATATCATTTGTTTTTCTTATTATTTTTATTTATGTAGTTTTTTTTGTTAAATATGTTATTTGTATCTTTATGTAAATAAATAAATTTAGTTTGTGTGAAAAAATGAAAAAGAAAATAAAATTTTGGGTGGTGGGGCCAAAATGAGGAGGTTGATGGTATGTTATGAGTGAAGAGGTATTTTTTAGTGGGAGTGAAAAGATGACGTGGCACCCGGTAGGGCCAAAATGAGGAACTTTGATATGTCACCATACCTATCCCTCTAAGTATGATTACAAAATATCCCTGAAAACTTCTTCGATTTCGTCTTCAACTATTCATAAACAATTACACCATGCAGAAATCTATTGAAAGATTTGATCTTTCATCTTCAACAAACTCCTAAATAATGAGAAAAAAACCAAAAATTATAGGCGATTGATAAAATATTGATAAACATAAAGATATTTTCTGGACAAGAGCTCGTGATGAACAAACAGCAAAATCGTCCAAAACGAAACAGAAAATAGAACATTATCAAGCAACATGCATCATTACACATATCAGTTATTCATGTGTGAATCAAACTAGCACGGTAAACCTGCTCACATTTTTCACTATCTCGATATTCAATAGACAACGTGAATTTGACCAAGCCCTTAGATGATGAAAACCCCGTAGGTTATTAT
>BQNB010012455.1:15047-73779 GCA_026074375.1 Tanacetum coccineum
GCCATTGTCAACTCTTTCTTCTTCTAGGAGTTTCTTATCTAAAATAACTCCATGGTTTTCTTTCTCAAATTGTTCTCTTTCTGATTTTAATTCTTTCATCCTTTTGCTTATGCAATCTCTCAACTTCTTGAGGTTCTCTAACTCTCTCTGCATTTGTTTCTCAAATGCCATTTCTCTATTTCTTATTTTCTTCTCTGGTAATGATGGTTACTCTTGTCTGTTCTCTTCTCTGGCAAGCACACGGCGGCGGTTTCTCCTTCGCACAACCGGGTACGTTTGTTTCTCTTCTCTTTTTCTGTTCTTTGATTCGATCTTTATTTTAATCGAATCGTGTCTATCTTTCTCAATCGATTCCTCTGAATCAAAACTCTTCTCTGATTGACCGGTATGCTTACGGTCGGTTTCTTCTCTTGATTGATTCCCTGATTCAATCTGTTTCTTTCCCTCTGGTTCGAACCTTCGGCTCTGATGCCACTGTTGGTCTCTTATCTCTTATCAACTCTGACTTACTCGTCATATCCTTCATAGATTCTCGGTTCGTCATGATCACAGATACCTCGATCTTTGTTATGAATTTATGATCACAGAAATCTGAGAGTCGTGTAAACACTTTCAGATCGAAGTATTTTGATGGTTCTATTGAAATCTTAAATCGGATAAAACTCAGATTTAGAAACGAGAATTAGTTTTGATGTTATGAAATTGAACCAGAGATCGTGATACGTATATATGACCAACAAAGAAAAACTAAAAATCGGTTGTAACTGCAAAAAACAGTTAAACTAACCACTGAATTAGTTTAAATAAACGGACAAAAACAAGTTTATAATTTACGGAAATTTTATTTTCAAGTTCATTTTTAACATAGTACTTTATACCAAATAAAATTTTAGTTTAACATAGCTCGACCCCAGCCAGGGGCTCTGTGTGCACTCCGCACAACCCCGCACAACCCCGACTTGTTGAACATTTATCATGATTACACATTGGTCAACCAAGTCAATCCACTACACTTAAATCATACTGGTGACGCACAATCACCAACAAACTAATTCCAGGAGAATGTGGTGGACCTGGCGGTTGAGGTCCAGGACTCAAGATTCCAGGTTGACCCATGGGTGAAAATGGGAAACTCTGAGATAATGGTGGAGGATGTTGAAACCCAGGTAAGATTAACAAACGTATAAGGTGATCTAAGAGATGAGAAAAACAAGTAACCAGAGAAGGCAATGGAAAAAGCCCATTCGTTCTTAGAGACATATATCCATGTGGGTTTGGAAGCAATCCATCCGACACTTGCTGACCTGGTATATTATTCCTAGTCTGAGATTGAGTATATGCGAATATGCCCAGATATAGGTGACTCAGCAGGCGCTTGTGGTTGTGTTTTTGGAAGCTCCATCATTCTTGGTCTATTTAAATTGATAAGTGCCAATGCTGGCTGTCGAATACATTGCAGCCTCATACTAGGCGACTAGGAAGCAATGGTCCTTGTGAATTATGTGAAGGTGAACCTGTAAGTTGTTGAACCTTATTTTGAAAACCATTCTTATTGATATCGTAAACTTGAGGCTCCAAATACGGCCTAACTGAATCTGGTTGGTAAAAGTAACTTTTTTTCCAATAAATGACCCTATTAAGATGTTTGGCCCGAAAAGATTTATGCAAACTGATTCACTTGAACAAAGCTGTAGTATGAGATTAAATATCAAAGTCACACGCCACCAGATCCTCAAGAACAACTAGTGCTAAACCACTATTTCTCGTTTTGAGTCTCTTAGTTAGTGTCTCTTAGTCTGTATTGTATTTGGTATATTAAAAATCTATAACTTCAGGAAAAGAGGAATTTGGACCCATGAAGGTCTCTAACTTGTGACTTTACCATTATTTTGCAAATTACTGTTTGAACAATTGGTCTTGGTGATTTTTAGTGGAGGATTACAAGATATAGAAAGCTTAAGGAAAAAAGGAGGTCCTGTCTTTTTCGGTTTAAATAAATTTAAAGAAAATACATAACATCAAAGTCTGCTGTAGCACAATTACTCAAATGCTGTTAAAAAAGGTTTCGGCTCCTACTCTGGTTAGGAGTCCCAGGTTCAAGTCCTGGCAGCAGTCACTATTTTTTTATTAACTGCAAATAAGTTAGACCACGACGTTCTAACCAACTGAGCTCATGGACCTATTTGCAATACTACTTTTTATATACGTAATATTTATGACAAAAAATAGTTTAAAAAGGAAAAGAATGGGGGTGAGAAAGGCCCGACAGTAATAGGCCTATTTGTGTATCCTCCGTGTTTAAATCCATAATATCCAAACCATCAGCAGTCTAACGTTTTCATTCAAAGCACATTTAACATTAAGGAATGGAGAATATATAGGATTATAGTGATGTGATTCACTTGACTTGCATCATATTTGTCCAGAAGAGGGATAAATCATTCACACCTTTTCATCGTTTTATTCTTGAGAATCTATTAGAGTGGATGCAATTGGCACTTGTGGAGTGAACGTGATCTGATTAATTGTTTTATATAAGCATTTTTTAAGATCAGCTGAGTCTTTACTTATAACTTATCAAGCAGCCAATGCAAGTCTTCTTCTGTTTTTCACAACACATAAATCAAGTGTGGCAGTACGACTTCAAGAAAACCTTCAATACAATCGTAAAATCAACTCGACATAAAATGTATAGTTCTAAAATCTAAGTACGCGTTTCAACTTTATGAACAAAAAGAATATGAATAAATATGACTATTATACGGTCAATGTACCTTACATTTTTACATGTCAAGCCCCCATGAATAAAAAAACCTTGACAGCCCGTAATCGACAAGCTGTTCACATTGTTTCTGATGTAGTGAACTCAGGTATGATAATGTTAAAGCATTCTTGTGCAAAGGGCAACCTTTCATAAATTGACAATCTCACATTGTATTTGGTATATATAAATTCTTTAACTTCAGCACAACCATTTTTTTCTTTTTATTTTTTTAACAGCAACTAACTATCTCACAATTTGTGCGTACAATAACATGTTCTGGAAACCAAAATCTATTCATTTTACTGCTTGAGTTGTAACAACAAATGTAAATAACAAGATATTAAATATTCATAGTAGATTTTAACAAAAAGGTAAATTGAGACTATTACCAAAACGGAGAAAAATATTAAGCCAATTTCTCATCCTCCACGAAAATGTTATCCATCCTCTTTTTTCATCTTCTTCATATCGTTTTTCACTCTTTTTTCTCCATCTTTTGTGTTCATTCTTGCTTCTTTTTAGTTCTCTATACACTAAATCATCACTCATTTTCATCTCTTTGTAGTTCAATATCATTTCAAGGTGGTTTCTAAGACTTTTGTGAGGTAGGTCCTAAAAAATTTAAAGTTTAATTTCTAAATGATTCAGGTTTCTAAGGTGGTTCCCATGAACTACCTACTTAAGGCGTAGGTAGTTCATTGCCGATTCTGTTGAGAGAGGCTCGAACTCTCATTAAAAAGCAATTAAGACTGCAAAAATGGGGTGAGAGAGGCTCGAACTCTCGACCTCAGGATCACTCAACATTAGCTATGAGACCTACGCGCTAGCCAACTGCGCCACCACCCCTTATGTTTCATTCCAACTTAAGATTTATAAGATGCTTATATAATTACTCGGTATAAATTAAGATTAAGCCAGCGCAACAATTGCCTGAAACTCATAGTGATCAAAACATATGCTTCTGAGAAAAGATAAATTTATAGTCTGTAATTATAAATTAAGTTTAAGCACACGCAACAGTTGCCATAAAAAGCAACGATAAGTTAGTAATCCCTTGATTGCAGAAATTGCAGCATTTGACTGGACTTATACATGTACTCTAGTATAAACTATTGTCACAAGTCATTTATCTAGGATAGTAGTGAAACATGAAGAGAGTATCAGAATCTTATAAATTGAAGTCGATCACGGTGGTCGATTAGGTGTAATAACATTCAAATAAGTAAACCCTTGTTGTAGAATTTGTCAAAAGTATAACTGTACAGTGCAATTAATATTAGACATCCATAATTGGATATGTTGCAATGCACAGATGCAAGAAAAGTTTGGTGTATTGACACGGTGTGATTCAGACCCACCTATGCATTTTCAGACAACCAGATCATTCACACTTTTATCACCGTTTTATTCGTAAGAATCTATCACTCTATCAGAGTTCGCATTTGGCACTTGTGAAGTGACCGTGGACGTGATCGCATAAATTGTTTTATATAGGCAATTTTTGGAATCAGCAAAGGAGTTTTTGCTTCTAACTTAACAAGGAGCCAAATAGCTATGTTTTTCACCGCCAGGTTAAGGTCCAGGACTCAAAGGTTTCAGGTTGACGCATGGGTGAAAATGGGAAACTCGGAGATAATGGTGAAGGATGTTGATACCCAGGTGAGATTAACAACAGATAAGGTGACCTATGAGATGAGAAAATCAAGTAACCAGAAGGCGATGGAAAAAGCCCATTCGTTCTTGGAGACATATATCCATGTGGGTTCGGAAGCAATCCTTCCGACAGCTGCTGACCTGGCACATTATTCCTAGTCTGAGGTTGAGTATTATCTTGTTGAAGTCCTTGAGCTGGATCATTTATAAAATGTCGAATGTAGCGCATATGTGCATATATAGATGACTCAGCAGGCGCTCTTGTGGTTGTGTTTACGGAAGCTCCATCATTCTTGGTCTATTTAAATTGATAGGTGCTAATGGTAGCGGTCTAGGAAGCAATGGTTCTAGTGAATGATGTGAAGGTGAACCTGTAAGTAGTTCAACCATATTTTGAAAATCATTGTTAATTTGTTATTGATATTGTAAACTTGAGGCTCCAATTACGGCCTAACCGAATCTGGTTGGTGAAAGTAACTTTTTTCCAATAATTGACCCTATTAAGATGTTTGACCGAAAAGATTTATGCAGACTGATTCAGTTGAACAAAGTTGTAAGCTACATGCCACCAGAATGACTGAGCCTCCAGAACAACTGGTGCTAAATCGCTATATCTCGTTTTGAGTGTCTTAGTTGAAAGATAGTTAGTGCCTCACATAATCACATGTACTGAACTCATTAAATTTACAATCATATACTGTATTTAGTATATAAAAATCTATAACTTCACGAAAACCATATTAGACAAGTAATTATCTATGTAAAGAGGAATTTGGACCCATGAAGGTCTCTAACTTGTGACATTGCCATTATTAGCACGACACTATAACGGGTGGCGGTAACAAATGTTTTGCGAATGACTGTTTGACAACTGGTCCTTTCTACTTTTCGGTTAAATAAATTTAAAGAAAATACATACCAACAAGGTCTGCTGTAGCACAATTACTCAACTGATTAATGAAATGATTCGGCTCCTACTCTGGTTAGGAGTCCCAGGTTCGAATCCTGGCAGCGGAAACAGTTTTTTTAAGTTTTTGCAAATAAAAATTGTATAAACTTGCGCGTTATTAGCACGACGCTCTAACCAGCTGAGCTAATAGGCCGATTTGATTTTATGAATCGTATACTTGTATGTTTTCATTCAAAAATTATGAAAAAAAAGATGGAGTTGTATAAAAAGGAAAAAGATGGGGTGAGAGAGGCTCGAACTCTCGACCTCAGGATCACTCAACATTAGCTATGAGACCTACGCGCTAGCCAACTGCGCCACCACCCCTTCTCTTCTTATTAGGACTTAAGTTTTATAAGTTCATTATCTAATAATAAATTAAGTAGGAGCAACAGTTACCTGAAAGTCATAGTGGTCAAACTATATGCTTCTTATAGAACAAGTAAAGATAACTTTATATTTTGTAGTGAGATAGAAGTAAATCAGTAAACATGTTCTGCTTTAACAAGTTTTAGTTATAGACATCTGTTATACACAATTGAAAGTGTTATTTATTATGAATGGTACTTATATATATGTAAAAGAAAAATACATGCTAAAATAAGAATGTAGACTTGGTCAATACAACAGTAAAAAGGAGAAAGATACATGGTAAATAATGTGTGGAATAGCATGATTCAAGAATATCACCCAAAAATAGAAAGAAAGAATGGATGTCTTATTTTGAAATTTTGGTCTTGATCCATAGAGTTGGGAATTCACCCATCTCTTATCTCTCCTTCACATTTCTTAATCTTTACCATCTCCTCCACCATGAAATACAAACAATCTTTAATTTAGCATATGTACATTAGAATAATACATCTTTTTTCTCCCTCATTGGCACATTCTCATTTCATTACTACAAGCAACTAAACAAGATTTTCGCTCTCGTAATCATGAATCTAATTTGTCTAGGTTGTCAAAGCATTCCAAAAACACTTTCAAGTAACGACATTACAGAAGGATGTGGTGTTGAACAAGCGTCTCGCCCTCCTAGGCCATTATTAGGAAAGGAGGCTCAACGAAGTTCTCCTAATTCTAAATTGGTTCGTGGATCATCAAGTAAATTAAAAGGCAATCAAAGTGGGATCATTGTCGTGCCCTCAAATAAAGAGAGGAGCTTTAGACGAAAGGATATCAATAAAGATGCTTGTAAACCGAAATTATTGAGAAGTGGTGGAATGAGGCGAGATTGGAGTCTGGAGGATCTTAGGCAGATAATGAATACCCTATAGTAATAAGAAAAAAATACATGAACTTGTATTTGAAAATTTATATGAAATCATGTGCATAACTTGAACATAATTTTTATTGTACTAGTTTTGCATATAACGTTGATAACTTTTTATATTTGTAACGATAACTTGAAGTTTCGTTTAAATTAAAACCCAAAGAAGATATGATGTTTTATCAGAGTTCATGTCACCAGCCACAGGTAATGAGATTAATCGTAATTGTGCCTTAACATCGTTAACCAACTTTTAGAAGACGAAGAATATCTTTGCTCATGATAACAAAGAAAGGATCATTCAGTTGAGCATTGTTACGTTGGTGTTCCAAGAAAAAATTTAAATATGATAAACAAGGATGTGCATTAATGCTTTGTGTCCATAATGACGAGATGATCATATATTGATTCCATGTCTCACTTTTTGAATTATACAGTCATGATTTGCTGGGTGTGTGATAAATGTGTCTAGAGCATTAATGCATTATATCGATCGTACAATGTACACTTCTGAATCCGACCCTCCCTTCTGGCCTTCTTTCTCTTAAAATTTAATGTTATGTAATGTAGTACTAAACTACCAATGGAAAATAATACAGAAACATATCCAACGACATATAGAGCCAGCCCGGGTATTATGACTTGCATCGGAAGAACCCAATTTCCATATAAAGCGCAACTCATACAATACTTTTTTTCACAAACTCAACTTGATAAGGTTGGGGTGTGGTACAAAATTTAGCGAAGGCAACACAAGCCACATCATACTAATTCCCCGGGGAAAACCCACACTTTCTTCTTAATGCCACCGGCAAACAAGGGCCGGTGTAAATCATTTTCAGCGGCAAAGGTAAGGATCGAGTGTGTGTTTGTCTTTTTATTTAACTAAAAGGTTGGAAAAACTGAGAAAAAAAAGAAGATAAGGTGTTGCAAACTTTTGTGTATGAGCAAACGACAATGAGAGAAAGCGACGTTGTCTAGCAAACCATGTTTAAGGGTGAACTACATCCCTCATCCTATATTTATTGTTCAAATATTAATCTAGTTTGTTTGATATATTTCTATATCCATCTTCGATATATTTCTAGTCTAATATGAGTCACTGAGTCGATCATAAACATGTCGAGACAATTAATACGTAACACATATAAACATGTTTGAAACATGATCGAACCTTTATAGACGATTAACTAAATAAACATGTCTAATATGAGTCACTAAGTCGATCATAAACATGTCGAGACAATTAATACGTAACACATATAAACATGTTTGAAACATGATCGAACCTTTATAGACGATTAACTAAATAAATCCCTAAAGTAATGAAATGTCAAGCTGAACACAACAAAAATTACCACATGTTAGTCTTAAAATAAGAAGATTAAAACGGAATTATATTAGTTTATTTATAGCTGGATACGCAAAGACTAGATATGTCAATATGAGAAAAGATTTATAAAGAACAATGTCCAATTAAAGAACAAATCTTTCAATCTCATTCATCCATTTTATTTCCATCTAACGGCTTATATTAAATCATATGTTTATTTAATTAAAAAACTCACTTTCATCCTATTTTTTAAAATTAACATATCTCTCAAACCGTTAATCGTTACGCAAATTTAATTATACCATCGCGAAGATAATTAAATTATCTTTCTATAGACGGGCACTTTTATATACTTTCGACGAACTTTTTTTTTAATTTTCGCCCAGAAAAAATCACACGTGATTCGAAAAATCACATGTGATTCATTACTTGAAAAATCACACGTAAATTTGTAAATTCACATGCGATTTATGAATTTATGAAATCACACGTGATTTATTACTTTAAAAATCATAAGTGAATTTGTGAAATCACATGCGATTTATGAAATAGCACGTGATTTTTAAAAACAACAAATCACAAGTGATTTTACAAATCACGTGTAATTTTTCTTCGCGAAAATTTTAACACTAAAAAATCGTCAAAAGTATATGAAATCGATTTTTTTTAGTTACGTCTGGAAAAATCACATGTGATTTGTATCACAAATCACATGTGATTTTATGAAATCACATGTGATTCTGCTACAAATCACATGTGATTTTTTCAGACGTGACTGGAAAAAAAAATTCGTCGAAAGTATATAAAAGTGCCCCTCTATAAAAAAAATGATTTAATTCTCATCGCGATGGTGTATTTTTTGTCTTTTTGTCGTTTGACGATTTACCGTTTGCAAGATATTTAATTTTTAAAAAAGAGGTGGAAAATGAGGTTTTTTATTATTTGATGAAAAATTTGATGGCTAGGATGTGTTCTTTTGTTAATTTGAGTATGTCTTTGTTCTTTAATGATCTTCACCTCATTGTCAATATAGGATAGTTAAAACGTAATCACGGCGACTATTATATTCCCTCTTACTCCCAAGGAGGGGTGAGGATAATCATTGTAACATCTCATAAGTGTGTGTTTCTTCTCCCTCTCTCTAGAAACACACATTCTTCCTTTTCTCTCTCTAAACTTAATAATATGGCATACTTTCTCTTTTATCCTCCCGACCTTCGGATATGTTCCTTGTTAGTGAATCATATATGTTAACAAGTGGCATCAGAGCTAACCGGGGGCAGTTTGTGATTTGCTTATTCATAGTGTTTCATGGGTGATATGGCTTATTTGAGCTTATTTATAAGCCAAAAACCACGGTTTGGGTTTAAATCCATTTATTTCTTAATAAGCTTGAAACTTTTCTTTCCAATCATGTTTCTAGCTTATTGTGAAATGGATTTTGTGGCTTATTTGCATACCAAACTGCTTATTCGCGCTTTCTTTAGCTTATTTACACGTATTATAGCTTATTCGATATAAAGAGACATAAATCGTGTTTAAATGTAGTTTACAACGTTTTGGGTTTATGTTTTTATGACTTATATTCGTGTAATATAGCTTATTAGTGAACATCCTATAGCTTATTTGTGCTTATTCGTGGGTTATAGTTGAAAGAAATACAAAAGGACGATAAAATTATAAAGACCGCGATTTACGGTCTTTTTCCCCGCGGGTTATGTAGGTTTAAATCGCCTTCCCACGGTTTAAATGAAAGTGGGAGCGGTTTATGGATGTCCCGTGGTTTACAGGTTTTATGTACAATCCCGCGATTTAAGTTAATATAAACCGCGGTTTATAGGTTGTATAGAGGCGGTTTATGGTTTCAATCCTGCGATTTACGGTTAATATAAACCGCAGTCATACAAGGTTGAAGGTGGTTTAACAGGCACTTATTCCACGGGTTTACAAGGGTAAAGGCGGTTTATGTGCAAGATATTCTGCAGGTTTTAGCGGTTTAAGGTTGAGTTGAACCACGGCTTACACGTTTTACTTAGGTGGTTTAAGTTAAGATAAACCGCGGTTAGGGTTTTTAAAAGGATGAATACAAAGTGGAAAAGGGCGGGAAATGGTTTTGTTAAAATACAAGCCCTAGGTTTATTTTACGATTATATACCCTTATGTCTAAACCTATTTACACCATAAGTCCCTAACAACCGTTAACCCTTAATTGTTAAACCTATTACACCGTTAGTCCTTTTTCCCACAATTGTTCTTTAATGACAAGTTTGACTAGACAAAGTGTATCCGTTAATGATTATTCATTACAACTTTGGTCCTAGTTAACAACAATCAAAACAACAACACCAAAGCAAACACAACACTTAATGCTAAAACGATCCTATATAAGATTCACTAAAATGACAAACGTCTAAGGATTTGGATTCAAATGAATGTCAAGTGATCACGGAGTTGATTTGGTATCCCTTATTTGAGATTGAAATGGGTTTCACAAAAGCGTCTACTTATTTCATCGTCAAGACTTCATTCTACTCTCTACCCCTTTTCTTTAAACCCCCTTTATCGATTGATGAATGATAATTGTCAAAAAACGTGTCGAAGTAATATTCAAGTATTTCCCATTTAGATGTAAAAATTACTTTAGAAAAAGTAATAATTAATCTTCCGGATTTCGTATCCACGGCGAGAATTAAATTGAGATTTACGTTAAAGTTTTTCGTTTGATGCTTGATTATCTTTTGGTTGGTTTTTTATTTTAAACTAAGTTTAATATTAAAAATACTAAAAATTATACTAATTTAATTAAACTAACAAAATTAAGCTAAGAGATCTAAAAGATATAATAAACGAATATGTTTGTCAAGTGAGGCAAAAAGATCATTAAGCGTGAAAAATAGTTTTAATTGACGAATTATCACCCGTAAAAGTATTTTTTTCTCACAACACTGGTTTATTTTGAAAATGATATTTTATATTGGTATTAATTACTAGATTTAATGTTTGATTATTTTTCCGGATTTTGCCCTTTAAAATAATCAAATAAGAAATCTAAATCATTCAAAAATTATTAATCAACAATCCTTTTTTTATTCAACACTTAATTCACTAATCACTACTCACTTAACAAGCATAGATAAAACTACTCACTAAACATACCAACTAAGCTAGCAACAGTCAAATTAACAAGCATAAACATTTTTAAACTAATTAATAAACTACTACTACTAATGAGAGAAAAATAAAAGAAAGTAAAACCCGATTGAAGAAAAAGGAGACGAATTTAAACCACTCGATCTTATAAACTTAATTAAACACTAAAGTTTATAACTTTATTAGGTTCTAAATAACTAATTAGCTAGTAAAGTTTTAAACTTTAATCACTAAGTAGCAAAGTAAAATCTAAAAAGATTAAAACTTTAGTAGTAAAACAAGTTTATAAGACCCATAAGCTCATCGCCTAAGTGTTGAATCAATTTCATCAACATTAAGACACAAAAAGTTAAGATGAACAAGATAATAATAATCTTGAAAAAGCTAAGAACTTTAAGCTAGAAAATAAGCTAAAGATGATAAAAACTACAATATAGTTTAATAGATTGATTCCTTTATTTTCGAACTAAGGTGTTTTTTCGGAAAGTGAACGGGCTCGGGAATATTTAAGGATTTATTTCCTAACAAGAGTAATATGAAAGAAAGCTACAAACTGTAAGGTATAGAAAGAAACTAGATCGAAAACAATAAGCTTTTATTTATAAATCTGAATCCACCTGAAACCAAGGTGTTCTACTTCGAAAAGTGAACGAGAATCGGGTATGATTAAGGATTAGATCTAATAAACCAACAAGCTAGATGAAATTAGCTAAAGGAAAAATAAGCAAATCGAAATAAACTAAATAAGCTTATTCGAAAAGCTTAAACAAACATGAATATGAAATAAGCTTAGATGAAATAAGCTATAAAGAGCTTATTCGAATATAAGCTTAAGATCCAAAAGAAATAAAGCTAACAAGAGCTTATTTGAAAATAAGCTAAAATGATAATAAGAAAAAGAAAAGAGGATAAGAAAGAAAATAAGCTAAAGAAACACCAACCTTTAAAAAGCATCTTCATTAAATAATAAGCCCAAAAGTACAAATAAGCCAAATCTAATAAGCTATAAAAGCTTCTACAATAATCCCAAAATAAGCTAAACTATACTACCCTATTCTACACCAACTCCTACTCCTACTCCTACACTACTATGTGAAAATTGAAATGAAAACACCTACTAACTAATGAAATGAAATGGCTAGATCTGGCAAGCTTAAATAGCCCAACGTGCAAGGGTGTTTTAGTCTTTTCCATGCCTTAAAACCCTCTTATTTTCGAAAATACCAGGGCTGCCCTCCATAGATGCTTGCCACGTGTCCTTCTAGAAGATAATAATTGCCCATCATTAGCCAATGATTGCTTCGTAATTCCCAACCTCGTACAATTATTGTCAGCTGCCATATAACTGATCCACCAATGGGAGTGAGACACGTACCCCTTCTAGAACCTACCACCTCTGAACCAGCATACTAATCACCAGCTCAGATCACGAGCCAATGATTATACCTCGTACAGAAGCCGCGCCTCAGGATCCGAACCTGCAACCTGAAAACCCTACAAGATAATCATTAGTAGTGTCACGTGTCACCACGTGAGTGGTTCCATGTGGCATGTGGGCCCCACGGCCACGTCAGCAACCACATCAGCAAGTGGGACCCACTTGCTGACGTGGTAGCTGACGTGGATACTACGAAAAGTGCCCATAGCAAGACTCGAACTCGGGACGTCCCGAGTAGAAACTCAAGGGTTATCCCAAGTCCAACTGAGCTAGGGCAGCATTTCGTATATACTATGGAAGTAGATTCTATTTGTGGGCGTTTTGGCTTGGACCAGGTTCATTTTAATAAAAGGTCCAATTAAGGCTAGACAGGTTCAAATAGAAAAGGGTTCAAAAGAAAAGTAATGTATCGATAAATTCGTAATTTCATGCTCTTTCCAACGGAGTGTTCGGAGAATTTTTATGACTTCGTTTGAATTTCAAAAAACGTGAAAACATTGTCGAAACTCATTCGAAAATCACCGTTATTGCTTTGTTTTCAATCCTTTGTGCCTGCAAAACATAATAACGCATTCCAAACATATTTGCAACATAATTACTCATATCTTATGGTTATTAGTCCGTTTTATAGTGTTTTCCGGGGCTAAAATGATGTGTGTTTAAGCACACATCAATGACTTGCTTGAACGTATACAGCCGATGATTAAGACTTGGATTATCTAGTTAAACCTGATGTAAGGAGTTACATTGTAGTACTCACAGTGTATAGCTATCACTTTAAGAGTGTTCGGAACGGTCGTGTCGTTCGTTGGCGCCAAGAAACGGCGCGAGATTTGGGAACGGCGCACCGTTCCGGTGCTTGCGCCGTTCGGTCTCGCGCCGTTCCTAACAGCCCACGCGGTTCTAGTTTTTTTTGTAAATCTAGCCGTTTGGAGGAGCGATTTTTGAAAAAAAATACCCCAAAAATCCCATTTTTACCCCTTAAAAATTCTATAAATACTTCCTTATTATTTTATATTTTACACACACTTCCAATATATATTCTACTTCTCTAATACTCAATCTTCTTTCAACTATTGAATAATCACTAGTTTGTAATTTTTATTTCTTGTTTACGTACTATGTTTTATTTTTATGTAATGTTTATTTTTATTTTTTTATGTAATGTGTTCTTTATTAATAAATTTAATTTTAGTTATATTGTGTAATTTTATTTTTATATAAATGAAGAAAAAAAATTAGCCAACGGCACCAGAAAATGTGGTGCCAACGGATGCCCCAGCAAATGTGGTGTCGTTCAGTTTCTGGTGCCGTTGGCAAAAATCTGACGTGGCATCACTTTTTGGGAACGACACGATCGTTCCCTGCACTCTAAGAAGTTACTTTGTAGTGCTCAGTGTCATACGCAGATGCAGATGTGGATAGTTTCAAGAGGTGTTGTACTTCTTATACTTTTGATGTTGGGTATAGGGTACTTAGAGGTTTGCTTCTGCACCGTTCTTCAATTAACAACAGTGCAAGCTTAAGTAACAAATTTTGGAAATTGTACTTCAGTTTCAAGTTTGGAATATCATATTTACTTCGCCATATGGTCATATCAGATAGCCGCTGACAGGATACGAGGTTGGTAAGTTAGCCAGAGAGTTTACAGGGTTGAGATGTGATCGGCAATTCTCACGGGATATAATTGTGCTATTAAACGACAATGATACGTCACAGTCTAAGCAAAATTTTCAAAGTTCTTCAACGACATTGATAACTTTTCAAGATTTGTGCTTAAGACAAGAACTTCTCGAGTGTATGAGCGTACACGATAATGATGCTTCCGAGAGTTCGAAACTATCATGAGGGAAAACGTGTACTTTGAAGTTATATGTTCAACTTCTAGGGGGAAGTAGTGTATTCTACTTCACTTAGTATGGTTTGTGTGAAGTATTTTGCAAGCGTGAGAAGATATGTTGTTGATCTTTTGCATGTTCCACCGAACGGATATTCACCAAGACCTAATGACATGAAACAGTATAGTAGTATTACTTGATGTGGTTGGCTTTTTCTTCTACTTCTCTGATTCTCATTTACTGTTCTACTTGTGCTTCTTCTTCTTCTAGGAAGATACCTCACAGTTTTAGAATCTACTCAAGATATGGATGTTGGTTTGGTGGGAAGCTGATTTAGAAACTTGGCCAAAAAGAATTCTATGAAGAAAGCTTTTCAAGACATGTTGCATGGATTGGGGAGAAGTTAATCTAACTCATGCATACTACAATGATTTCTGAACAAGTAAAGACACTGAAGATCCAAGCTAGAGTACAAGTACGAAGACACTAAAGACATCTTCAGCATTGGAAGCCCCTTGAAAGACTTTATTTTGTTTTTATTTGTATGTGTTAGGAACATTGTAAGTAATTTCGTATGTCTACATATTGAGAGAAGATTGTTAGCCTTAAAATATGAAGACTAATACGAAATTATATTAGTTTACTTATAGCCGGATACGCAAAGACTACATATGTTAATATAGGATAGTTAAACGTATCACAGACTATATATTCCCCTCCTTACTCCCAAGGAGGGGTGAGGATAATCATTGTAACATCTCATAAGTGTGTGTTTCTCCTCCCTCTCTCTAGAAACACACACTCTTCCCTTTCTCTCTCTAAACTTAATAATATGGCATACTTTCTCTTTTATCCTTCCCAACCTCCAGATTTATTCCTTGTTAGTGAATCATATATGTTAACACCACCTCTAACTGATACGAGACATGTATCTTCCAATGTTTCATAGATCATATAGATGTACAAAGTTTCATAGAGTTTGAAAAAATTACTATTGCTATACATATAATTTGGATTATCTATCCTACATTATAAAGCATTTGGGACACTTTCATATTTAAAAAATCTGAAAATTCAGACTTTTCTCTTTCTTTTATAGAAATATCTCTTTTTAACAACAAACATATTCATCTCATTTTATGTAACAACATTTTTTAACAATTTTTTGTTATGTGCAATCTTGATTATCCATCTTATTTAGGAAAGCACATCTTAAAGTGACATGTGTCACTTCTTAATTAAAAAATAACATTTATTTTTAAATTAAAATATCTTTTTATCTATTTATTTTTGTTATGATTTAATTTCACCATATTTTATAAAATTTTGTGCTCTTTAATTCAACATCCATTTTGATATATTTTTATTAATTTTTAGTCTATTTTATTTTAATACCCCCAAAACTGTTGATTTGCACGGGTAATATGCTAGTAAATAATAATAAACATACCCAAGTTTATGAATTGTATTGGTTTTAAGTTAGTTTTGATATATTTATCATTATTAGGCTGGACGGTATAAGACCAAACTCACCGCGGTGAGTTTAAACTCACACGTGAGTTCTTATACCGACCAACAAAGTGACTTTTCAAATTACCATTTGCTTGCTGACTTTGGCCGAGTGTTTATGTGCTTATGGTGAGTAACTCACCTAGTGTAAGTTTGTAATTTTGGTGGGCCCCACCCTTTAAAGTAACCGTTACATATTAAAAAAACCTTTTTTTAAAAAATCATACTTTTTACCTATAAATACCCACTACTTCACCTACTTTTTAACACAACTCTTCCTATTTATATACAATCTCTATAAAAACTTCACACTCAGTTTTATTTTCAAAAAAATGTCTCACCAAAACACTCCCCGACCCAACAAACGTCAACCAAGAAACCCCAACCGAAGCAATCTGCCGACACCCGATGGCACGTCTACGCTCTAAAACCCATCACCGAACCCGAACCTATTGCGGCCACAATCATACTATCACCAAACTTACCCAAACCAACCATACCGAAAGCCGGCACCGGAACAATACGGGTTTCACGGTTACGGGTCACAGCCAAACGCGTTTTAGGATTACTCGTCCCAACATTCCTCGTTTCCATTTAGCCACCAATACTACGTCTCACAAACCCAAATGGGTTGTTCGTCATCACAACTACGTACGAATCCAGCCATGTCTCCGCTTAATGCATTTCCGATCGAAGATTTGTACACGCCGGAATTTTTGGAGTCTTTACAAGGAAACACCGGTTATTGGCAAGAATCCAATCCTCACGAGACAATGGGTGAACAAGTCGCGACCTCGCCAACGAAGAAGAAGAAGCCAACCTATAACCGCTAAAATTGGACGATTCAAACTAATGATGTACCCCGGCAGATTGCGTGGACAACTGAGGAAGAAATTGTGTTGGCTAAAGGTTGGGTTTCCGTTTCTAAAAAGAGCAAGCATGGTAACGCGATGAATCAAGATGGCTTTTGGTGTGAGGTTTTTGGAGTACATGGAGAGCAAAACAAAACAGGTTGGCTGTCGAACGTACGATATGGTGGTGAAATGAAAGACGGTGCGCCCGGTCGTGATTCAGTTTTGTGGAGTGTACGGTAACGTCATGCGTATGGTACATGAGAGTGGAGCCGGAGACGAAGATTACGTTCAAAGGGCAATGATTCACTATCAAGCTGACACCGGACTCCCCTTTAAATTTCGTCATTGTTGGGATGTTTTAAAAGATAGTGCGAAATTTAAAGAAATAGCATTTTCTAACTTCAACACAGGGTCCGAGGGAGGTAGCAAGAGACACACAAGTCATCTGGTTCTAGTTCGTTCAACACAGAGTCTGAGAACGCTAGTATTAATCTGAATACTAATGTTGCCGATGAAGATGAGGTGCAGGAAACTCGACGACCAGGGGGCATGGACAAAGTGAGAGCTGTTGGAAAAAATAAAGGGTCGAAAGCGTCGGGATCGTCAACTATGAATGACGATGCATTGGCTAGGTTGATGGTAATCGAGATGACAGCTCAGGAGAAAGCAGAACGCTTAGCATTTATGGAGATCAAAAGGAGGGATGTGAAATGTCGTGAACGAGAGGTTGCAGCTCAGGAGTATCGAGCACAACAAGAAGACATAAGGTTCTATCTTCAGTCATACGATCACTTGACTAGGGACCGGCGGTTGACAATGGATGAAGCAAGGGCAAAGATCAAGGCCAAGTATGATTTGCAGTATTAGTTTACGTTTAAGTATTTATTTATCTATGTATTGTATCGTTTTTATTTATCTATGTATCGTTTAAGTTTTTAATCTATGAATAAAAGTTTTTAATTTGTGTACGTTTTTATTAATTTCGTACGTTTCATTTACGTAAATATTATGTTTAGAGTTTATGAAATAAAGTATATTTAAATAAATTAAAAAAGGTTAGTAGGTGTAGTTGTTAGTAAGAGGAGTTTTAGTTGTAAGGTGAGTTCTTATTACGGTTAAAAGGTGAGTTGTGGTGAGTTTTAAAATTGAAGAGAGAAAGCTGATATGGCGCTGACGTGTTAGGTGAGTTTTTCACTCTTAGGCTGGATGGAGTAGCAAACCCCCACTCACCTTACAACTCAGCGCCACGTCAGCTTTCTCTCTCCAATTTTACCACTCACCTTTCAATCTTAATAATACTCACGTTTCATACCAAACTCACTTTTTATTAAAATATTCATTTTATATAAAATATACATCACTAAATACCCACACACACTCACAAACCAAATAAAAAAAATTAAAAAAAATGGGTCCACTTTGTTGCCACTCACTAAGGTGAGTGGTTCACCTCTATACATGCAAGTCGCGCGTGAGTTTCTACCACCGACGTAGTACTCACCATAGTGACTTGTCCTTTTTGTGGCGAGTTTTCCCTTACTCCATCCAGCCTTATACCATGTAGCCTTAGTGATGATATTTTTTTCTTTATCTTTTTTTAAAGCAAACTATTCACATCTTATATACAAACATATTATCCACGAAAACCAACTTTGATTGTGTAAAGAAACTACAAGTAGGTAAATCCAAAGGGTAATTTATTGTAAAAGGCCTAAGAGTCTTAAATACAAGATCTCAAATTGAAAAACAACTCGCTATAAACTCCTTGAAGTCATGTGTCCTAGTCATATAATCTATAATTGTGAAAAGTTAATCATTAAAAAACTACATTAGAACTCTAGGTACTATAACTTGATAACACTATAAAATCAGTACCATAACACCTCAAAAAAACCCTCAACTCATAACACCACTTTTAAGACCCACCATTTTTTTCTTTTCAATTTAATTAAATTAACTAAAACATTTAATTCATTTCATAAAATTAAAATTACAATACTTAAAAAAAAAACATGCGAAAATTAAAAAAACATACGAAAAAGAACATATGGCCTAACGACTAGTTAATCCCGGTTCGACGAATCCCGGGTCAAATTATATTTTTCTTTGATCACTTTTTTTTGTAGTTGATGTAGTACACGTCGTCCTCCGACAAATCCTTCGTCCTCATTGCGAGAAATTTCATCTCCTCCAAACGCATAAGCGTACGATCTTTCTCTTTGGAGACCTCGTACGCCTTTTTGGCGACTTCCCGTTTGAGACGAAACTTGCTCGACATATGCTCCCCGAATGGGTTTGACGAGTTACTTCTCTCGGTGCTCGTCGTGGTATCGAATTTGGTTTTTTGGAGGGACATTTTGATTTGTCGGGGCCCACAGGATAATTGATCTTTTTTACTCTTTCTTTATGGCCACCAAAATTAGAATACCCGCGACTTGAGATTTTTACTTATATTCAAAACTCAATTGAAACGACGACGTATTTTTTTTCTGTCGTCTGTGCTACCGTGCATAGCATCATCATGGGGACTCTCATTTGGGCCCGGCCCATTAATAAGAAAAAAAGATTAAAAGGTATGATTTAATTCAGATATAAAAACTACACCGCGACATCGACATGTGGCCCTAGCACATAGCTCATGATAAAAAAAATACAAAACTATTAAACATGAGACTGATATGTAAAAAATAAACCGTCACAAATAAAAAAAAATATAAAAACAAAAATAAGAAATTTGTAAAGCAAATATTATACCCTCGTACTATTATAACGTGAAACAAAAAAATAAAATCCGCCGCCAGAAATTAGCAGATAGTGAAAAAAATGCCGTGCAATAACGCGTGATTCTCATTTAAAGCACACGTAATCCCATAAAATTTATATACAAATAAAAAAAATCTTCGCTTTATAGCCAAAAAAAGGAGAAACTTTTTAAATACATGAGGCCTCCAACATATAAGCCCATCTATGAAAAAAAACAAATATTAAAACATGAGGAGAAAAAAAACAAACTATTAAACATGAGGCCGAAAAAATAAACCCGCACAAAATAAAAAAATAAAAAATAATAATGCCCCGCAACAACGCGCGAAAAATTAGTACTCATTTATTCAGATAAAAAAATACCCGCGATATGAGGCCCAACACATAAGCCTATATAAAAAAAACAAACTATTAAATATGACCGAAAAAATAAACCTGCACAAATAAAAAATAGAAAAAAATAAAAATAAAATTTTAACGCAAAAATAAACCCGCACTATTAAACATGAGACCGAAAAAATAAACCCGCACAAAATACAATAAAAAAATGTCGTGCAGTAACGCGCGATTCTCATTTAAAGCACACGTAATCCAATAAAATTATATTACAAAAAAAAACTCCGTATAAACAAAAAAAGAAACCTTTGAACATGAGCCCAACACATAAGCCCATATAAGAAAAAACAAACTATTAAACATGAGGCTGAAAAAATAAACCCGCACAAAATAAAAAAAATAAAAAAATAAGCCCTCGCAACAACGCGAGAAAAATTAACGTCCCGCAGCAACGCGCGGGTAATTCTGCTTGTATAATCTATAATTGTGAAAAGTTAATCATTAAAAAAACTACATTAGAGCTCTAGGTACTATAACTTGATAACACTATCAAATCAGTACCATGTCATCTTTAAATAAATAACACTAACATCTCAAAAAAAAACCTCTGATCATAACACCACTTTTAAGACCCACCATTTTTTTTTTCAATTTAATTAAATTAACTAAAACATTTAATTCATTTCATAAAATTAAAATCACAATACTTAAAAAAAAGACATGCGAAAATATAAAAAACATACGAAAAAGAACATACGGCCTAACGACTAGTTAATCCCGGTTCGACGAATCCCGGGTCAAATTATATTTTTCTTTGATCAATTTTTTTTGTAGTTGATGTAGTACGCGTCGTCCTCCGACAAATCCTTCGTCCTTATTGCGAGAAATTTCATCTCCTCCAAACGCATAAGCGTACGATCTTTCTCTTTGGAGGCCTCGTACGCCTTTTCGGCGGCTTCCCGTTTGAGAAGAAATTCGCTCGACATATGCTCCCCGAATGGGTTTGACGAGTTACTTCCTTCGGTGCTTGTCATGGTATTGGATTTGGTTTTTTGGTCGTGTAATCTGAATTTTGCATTTTAGGAGGGACATTTTGATTTGTCGGGGCTCAACAGGATGTGGTCTTGACATCTTCAGACCATATAGGTACTCTGTTGTCAGACCCCTTGGGAACGTCGCTTCTGTTAAATCCAATTGGCTCCGGGCGCTCCCATTTTTGAGTGGGCTGCAAGATTTCAACACGCAGTCAGTTTGGTAGCAATCAAGATTGTGTTATTCTTTATTCTCGTCCCGATAAGTCGCTTTAGCCCGTTTCATAACATCCATATTGTTTTCCCCACTTTTTCCCAAACACGCGGTTCGTTTCTAAACTGTGTTGAACTTTTGGCAATTGTGGTTCAATGTACGTCATTTGCTTGTCAACATGTTCTTGTTACGTTTTTTGAAATTTTTGTCATTGAACTCGTTCGAAATCCGATACCAAAAAGTGTCTTTGGTTTGCCCCGCGCTAACATTCCGATCCTCGGAAACGGAAACCCAACACGCGGCAAGTAAAGTTTCCTCATCTGGTTGCCAACGTAAAGAACAACCCGACAGGTCGGGATTTTTTTCGAAAATGGGTTCTTTAGATTTTTTGGATGCCCGTTTAAGGCGTCTTTTGGTCGAAGGTGTTGGCTCGGTAGTTGCTTGGGAGGATTGGGTTTGTGGTTGTTCTTGTTGCGGGAAAAGTGGTGGGCTATGTTGTAAATTTTGGAAGTCATTGTTTAATTCCTATTGTTGTTGTTGAAATTGTTGAACTTGTTGAATTTGCTCGGGAGTCGGAGGAGGGAACCCGAATTGGTTAGAAAAACCGTATCGGGGTTGGTTACCGGATGGGTTTGACGAAGAAGACGTGTTCGGGTTCGACATCTCAAGGAGGTTCATGTAGTTTGTGTTGTCGTTTGGAAAGTCCGACATTTTTTTTGATAGTAGAAGTATATAAGAAAGTGTGTTAAGATTGAATGTGTGTTAAAAATGTTTTAGGTAAAGGGGTATTTATATTTTGTGTATAGAGTTTAAAATATAGAGTTAATTACAAAGATTGTCCTTGTGGTTATGCCCAAATTGCATGTCCCGTCCTATTATCTCGATAATTACACCAGATGTTCTTTTGGTTGTCAAAAATGGGTTGACCAACCCTTTGACCCTAATCCCATCCAATTAAAAGTTAACGACATAGGCATTATCGTCTGTTCACGTCAAAATAAACTACAAGGACCATTTATGTAATATTTTTTCTTTTCCAGATTTTTTTACATCTTCATCTTCATCCTCATCCCCTCACTCCCATCACCATCCACCACTCCCACCACCATCCAACACTCACACATTTTTTTTTCAATTCAGAGGTTAGCTTAGCTTTGAGCTGTTACCATCATAAAACTAACTAAAAAAACGTATTAAGCTATTACCATAAATCTTTTCCATTACACGAGCCTCATTCAGAGGTTACCACCACTCGCCCAACACGTGATATGCCTAAACACATAGCTCTTACGACAATAACCCAAACCAACCATGTGTATATTTTGGAAACTAACAATTTTGGGCTTGAGGTCATCTCAGCAGTGGCACTCGAATAGTCAAATCTGGATGGAAAGTGATAACCAGGCAAGTGTCTCTCTGGTGCTTAAACATATACCATTCTCAACAATAACCCAATCAGAGAAGGTATATGTTGCGACATCTAAAGGTTTCAGGGTCGTGGTCATCAAGGCAGTGGCCTTCGAATCTGGAAGAAATGAGTCAAAAAAGTTGCAAGCATCATATGTTATATCAGGGTTAAAACAAGCACATAAACTGTGCTCGGGATTACAAAAACAGACTTGACCAATTTATGAGCTGATTTCTTTTTTGCAAAAACCAGTAACCTCGGCCATCAACATGAAACGACGTCGTTTACTCAGATCTACAATCCAGACACGTGTTTTAGTCGGCAAAGACATCTCCGGCTCCGGGAATGTCTTCAGTGATCGAATAAGATGATATGTACGATGGTTATGGTGATAACAGGTATCCTCGGTTCAAAGTGACGGCGATCACAATGCTGATGGCGGTGTGTGGCATGTGTCGTCCACTTTAGGTGATGGTGACGGTAGATGCTCGTATGGTGTGAACACCGGTGGATGGTGGTGGTAGTGGTAGCCGATCTGAGTTTAACGACGGCGTTCCAGGTGGTGGTGGTTATAACAACGGATCCCCGCGACGATATCTAGATTGCGTTGGTGCCGGTGATGGTGGTTCCCGGCGTTATCAATGGGGGTGGTGGGGTTAGAAAGGATTTAAACTTTTATGCATTTTTCTTTCATTAGGGGCATTTTGGTCATTTTACTCTTATTGAGATTTTTAGGTTTTACACTACTACTACTAATGAGAGAAAAATAAAAGAAAGTAGAACCCGATTGAAGAAAAATAAAAGTAAGATGGAGAGAAATGTTTGTGTTTTTAAGTGTCAAACTATATGTTTTTAAATGTCAAACTATGAGGCTCGTGTGATGAAAAAGATTTATGGTAACAGCTCAACACTAAGCTAACCTCTGAATTGAAAAAAATGTGAGTGGTGGATGGTGGTGGGAGTGGGGGATGAGGATGAAGATGAAGATGTAAAAAATAAATAAATAAATAATGTGGAAAAAAAAAATATTACATAAATGGTTCATGTGGTTTATTTTGACGTGAAAAGACGATAATGCCCCTGTCGTTAACTTTTAATTGGATGGGATTAGGGTCAAAGGGCTGGTCAACTCATTTTTGACAACCACAGGGACGTCTGGTGTAATTATCGAGGCAATAGGACGGGACATGCAATTTGGGCATAACCACAAGGACCAAACATGTAATTAACTCTAAAATAAATAAATAAATAAATTTTTTGAAAAGTAACCGGTAGAAACTAGCTGTTTGGGTTAAAAATTCAAAAAAGTAATATATATTTTTTTCGTGTTAATACCCACGTTAGTGGGTCAACTCGGGAACTAACGCAGGCCACCAACGCTATGACCCGGTGTCATAACGCCGGCAACGCGCGTACCAACTAGGCATAACACAAAGCCGTGGGTTATGACACCTAGCCTTCTTAGCTTTGTAAGATCATATGTGCAGTTTAAGATTCACCTGCCAAGTTATAAAAAAAAATTATGAGTTTCCGATCCCTCGTACTTAAAAAAAAATTATACCAAAACTATGATTAGGATTTAGGTACCTAAAGTTTTTGTCCACAAGAACCAGCTAGATAAAGTTTGGTGTACTATAGCTTGTTATGTTATAAAAGCAGAAAAGCAAATTACATTTTTGTTATATATTCATGAGTAAATTGCAAAAATGGTCCTTGTGGTTTGGTCAAATTGCAGATTTGGTCCGTCAAATTTCAAAATTGCAAAAACAGTCCGTATTTTGAAGGTTTGGTTTCACTTTTGGTCCTTGGTCGACCTAAAATGACTAAAATACCCCTCTGTTCTTTTACAAAAAACGTCCGTTAAGAGGGGTATTTTAGTCATTTCAGGTCGACCAATGACCAAAAGTGGAACCAAACCTTCAAAATACGGACTGTTTTTACAATTTCAAAATTCGACAGACCAAATCTGCAATTTGGCCAACCCACAAGGACCATTTTTGCAATTTACTCTATATTCATCCAAGTCAATTATTTGTAATTTTGTATGCCAGTACTTTTAACATGCATAAATTATATGGAAAAGAACTTTTAGCCTTTTTAAAGTAAATGAATGACGTTGAGCATTTAACACTGGTGAGTAGTGAGCTTTGAGCGTTGTGATCTTTAATATTCATCCGGCAAGCAACAATTTTTTTTTAATGTTCATTTTCCAACCCTTTAACATTTATGAGCGGTTGTACACGTTATGATTACACTTCCAACTATGTTATCAAACATTTTTATAAATAAAAAAATCATCACTGCTTACAACTACTACTTACAAGTTACTGCTTATTGTCACTGCTCTCACTGTTAATATTATTTATTATTGTCAAAGACATCAATAGTCGAATTTATGTTAAGAGAAGTAAAGAAAAGAGAAAGTAATGTTGATACTGTTTTTTTCAGAAATGACCCATTTGTGAGGCTAGTGGTTGACCTCTCTTTTTGATGATGAACATACAAATCTAACCAGATTTATGTAATTAGTGGATGTCAAAAAACCAAACGTGTTTCTTTATTTTGGTAGCGACACTTTTATTTTTATATCAAGGACTGGCCCTCCACACACTACTTTATGGCAGCACGTTTATTTCAATGTACGTCCCTATTATTTATTTATTATTTACTCAATTACTAAAAGATATCTTTAGATTTATATATATTTTGTGCGTTGCAAATTCATTTGATATTCAATGAACATACCCTATTTTATTATATTCTCAAGTGGACATACCCTATTTCATAGTAAATCATTACTTTATATAATCTGGTTTACTATGTTACTCACACTATAATTCAAGAAAACCCGAAAGTGTTGGTTAAAAACTTAAAATGTTTGGTGTTTTAAAGTGACATTAAATGATAAAACAAAATGTCGACAAGTTGGTATCCATGGTAACATGCATTTTTAGGCTGTGGTGCTTCCTTTACCACAGAACATTGTATGTTCATATAATGGCCATCCATTTATATTCATGTTAAAACAACAAACATTTTTATTCATGTTTCACACACCCAAAAGATACCCCTTTTGTCACACCACCAAAAATCATTAATACAATCATTTAATAACTCTCCATGTCTTTTTGGATCTTCAAAAGACGTAAATCAATAAAAACATCCCGATCTCATGCATCTTTTGATGCTAACCAAAACTTTCGGATTTATAATGACTAATATGGATACCACGAAAGACTGGTAGGTCGTAACTAATTATTTCATTTTACATAGACAAAGCTCGAGAGCATCTAAAGCTCTCATTTCATACAGTTACATAGATTACACTCGTTACACTAAGAACATACACATAATTAACCAAAGTATACTACAGTAGTATATGTTACATTAACATAAGCATAGCTTTAAGAAAAATTAAGCTACAGCTTCACTGATTGCCTTAACTTTATAATGGATTGGAAAATCCGTTTGTTAAGGCTACTCGGAGCTGATCTTGAGAATACAATCGACTGCCCATCTTCACAGTCGCTTGTTGGATCATCAAATCATTCACAATTGAGACACTCGCGTGATTAACTTCAAAGTCAAGTTCCTTAAACACCGCCATTAGCCTAGCTGCAGGGTGGTTCTTCTTGTTACTTTGAATCCTAATCATCGCGTCCCAGCCAATAACCTTAACATCAACATCCAAATCCGCAATATGAGAAAGGACACCAGTCGACATTTTCATATCGTTTGGCAATGAGATAGCAGAGGAAGACGATTGTCGCGAGTCTTTGCTTAGCAATTCTTTCTTCAATGCCTCGAGTTGGTTTCTTAATTCCTCTTTATCACATTGGGTGTTTTCGACCTTGGACTTAAGCTCGTTGATGTACAAAATAGCATCACCAAGAAGCGACGCCTTGTCCATTTTCGAAACATTTGGGACTACTGCACGTAAAGCGTAAAACCTTTGATTTAGCTTTTCTCTTCTTTGTCGCTCTGCTTCAACATGATTCAATGGCTCTTCTCTTCCATTAGCCGGCTTTCTCCCTCGTTTTCGTGGTTTTTTCTCCGGTTCCACCACTCTAACACTCTCCACTTCTTTGATCATTGACGCATCAAGGTCCGAGTGGTCTGAGTCAGCTCCAGTAAACACGCCAGCACCAGATTTCGCGGTACCGGACACAAAAGAAAGCATCCCATCTTCATTGCTACCACAAGAAGTAGGAGATCTCTTCTTCTTATTACCATTATTATTGTTATTGTTATTATTATCCGTTCCAACGAACAATGCCCCGTTGTTTGTTATACTCCGTTTATTCTCCCCGAAATTCAGAAATTTCCCTGGCTCGGGCTTCGTATACGAAGAATTTACATTTCTGCCCCCGGATCCGCCCTCCATAGATCTGAATTCCGAAAAATTCAACTCCCTAGATCTCGGGTTTTGAGATACAGAATTATTCGGGTTATCAAATTGTTTCGGAACATTTGATTTAATTGACGGAATGACACTTGTCAACATCTCAGATCCAATAACTCCATCTGTATTCTTGATTACCGTGACATCAGTTGTCACGGTAGATACTGATGTAGCTACTGGATCCGTCAGCCAGGCTGACGGATCAGTACTATCATTAATATTATCATTTACTTGCATAGGATCGTCACGCGCCTGATCACCGAAATTAAACGAACCCCTAACTTTCTTCTGAATATCCGCACTTTGATATATCAACTCAGTTGAACCTAGCTCGACCACACCATCAGCCGAAGGAATACAAATAATAGTCTGTAACCCAAACCCTTGTCCCTGACGAGCTCTTTCGCAGTGAGACGTCATCAAACGCTCCCGTCCCGCGACCCAAACGGGCTGATTCGTGACCATGGCTTGTCCAGGTAGTCCAACTCCGTTAACAAAAGACTGCGTCATAGAAATCAAAAAGAACCACTCAGTATCAGTCACTTCCTCATCCACTGCATCGTTTTCTGGCGCTTGAGTTCCAGATATCATGGAGTTCAGCTCACGGAGCACTTTCTTACGATACTGTTGCTCAGCTAGTGAAGTAGCTGAAGGAGCTGTTTTAGGTTTATTCGGTTCGCCTTTGTAGTAACCATCGCCCCAGCCTAGTATGGGAGGACCTGAGTATTCAAGGACAGATGACTGCCAGAAGATAGCGTAAGTCCATGACTCGCGCGCTGTATCAATCAGCCCTTGGAGACGTTGTTGTAAAGTATCCTGATTAAACTCATGATGAACCGTTGAAGTTGAAGCTGATGATGAAGTATTGTTATTAGCCCATATGGACGACATGTCGAACGCGTCCAGCATGGACGCGTTCTCGTCGGGTGTCCAGTGATTCATGCGGTAATTATTTGCGGGGGAGAAAGCGTGTGTGTGTGTTAGTGTGTGTGAAAAACGTTGAAGTGGGTATGAAGGGTTTGGGTGTGAAGAGTGTGTATTTTTAGTGGGTGAAGCGTGTGATGAATGGAGTGTGTGGTTTCCTGGAAGGATAAAAAAGGGTCCCAAATTCCCAATATATTGTAACACGTTTTGTTTTTTACTCGCATCATGTTACTAGAATTAATCATGTTATTGTCACCTAACCGTGAGTACAAAAGTTTGTTGTCTTTTTACACTAATTTCGTATATTTATTGACGTAGAACGGAAACGTGTTATAAATCCTAACTAAGATTCAAGTCGAAGCACAAAGAAAATAAAGACTAAAAGTCGTGAAATTCTATTGATTATTGAATGAGTACACAATAAACTTAAGCCTTATATTTATAGAAGAACTAAACTTGGGGAAAAAGTCAACAAGATTATTCTGAAATAAACAAAATATGGAAACCAAATAAAAGTCAATAAACAAAATATGAAAAACATATTTTGTTTTTAATATTAAAATTAATGGTGTCTCCATCTTTAAGGTTACTTATTTTTAGCACGCTCCAGGTGATCCATATATTTCTCTGCTAGCTCTTGAATCATGTCCTCATCATTCCCCCTCTCTTTAGAAGAACTCGTCCTCGAGTGCTTGCCCTCATTCACGTCCTCAGAGTGAAACTCATGAATATCCGACACACTGAAAGTCTTCGAAATACTCATATTATTTGGCAAATCCACCACATAAGCATTATCATTAATCTTTCGAAGTATCTTATACGGACCATATTTCTTTGGCTGTAGCTTGCTATAAGTTCCAACCGGAAAACGTTCTTTGCGAAGAAACACCATTACCTCATCTCCCATTTGGAACAACTTCTTCCGACGCTGCTTATCCGCTGCAATTTTGTACCTAGCATTTGCTTCGGTAATGTTGGCTCGCACAACCTCATGAGTATCTTGAACTTCTTTCACCATCCTATTTGCTTGAACATTCTTCTTGCCCGGTAAATCAACTAAATCGACCACGTGCCTTAGAGAAGTCTTGTACACAACCTCAAATGGTGAAAATCCCGTGGAACTATGAACCGCACTATTATAAGCAAATTCAGCTTGTGCCAACGACACATCCCAAAGTTTAGGTTTTTCCCCACACAAACAACGTATCATATTCCCCAATGTGCGGTTAACTGCTTTAGTTTGACCGTCAGTTTGAGGATGAGCGGTACTACTAAAATTCAAAGATGTACCCAATCGTCTCCAAAGTGTCAACAAAAATGAGCAAGAAACTTACTATCCCGGTCCGAAGTAATAGACTTTGGAACTCCATGCAAACGAACCACCTCTTGAAAGAACAACCTCGCAATATGTGCCGCATCTGAAGTTTTCTTACAGGGAATGAAATGTGCCATCTTGGAAAACCTGTCAACAACAACAAACATGGAATCGACTCCCCGTTGAGTGCGAAGAAGCCCAAGCACAAAATCCATCGAAATATCGACCCAATGACTCTCAGGTACGGGCAATGGCATATAAAGACCTGTATTTTGTGCTTTACCCTTTCCTTCTTGACACACGACACATCTCTTCACGAAAGCTCCAACACCCTTTTTTAATTGAGGCCAATAAAATGAACTTTCTACACTCGCAATGGTCTTATCTCGGCCTAAATGAGCACTCAATCCTCCCGCATGTACCTCCTTAATCAATTGACTCCTAAGGGAAGTCTTAGGAATACACAAACGATTACCTTTAAATAAATAACCGTCAAGTAAAATAAACTCACCCTGATGTTGCTTGGTTTCGAGCTCCATCCAAATGTTACCAAAATCTTCATCACTTATGTACAACTCCTTAATGGAATCGAAACCCACAACCTCGTTACTAATGGGCACCAATAAAGTGGTCTTTCTACTCAATGCATCCGCCACTTTATTACTTGCACCTTATTTATGCTTGATCACATAGTTGAATTTCTCCAAGAAACTCGCCCACCGTGCATGTATCTTATTTAAATGCCTTTGAGTTTGAAAATATTTAAGAGATTGATGGTCCGAATAAACCACAAACTCTCGTTGAATCAAGTAATGCTCCCACTTCTTCATAGCTTGAACAACCGCATACAACTCTTGTTCATAAGTTGACCACTTTTGCCGAGCGTCATTTAGTTTCTCACTATAAAACGCTACAGGTCTCCCTTCTTGTGACAAAACAGCCCCAATCCCAGTTCCACAAGCATCACATTCTAACTCAAAAACTTTATCAAAATTAGGTAAAGAAAGTACCGGTGTGGTTGTCAACTTCTCCTTGATAATTGATTGTGCAAATATGGGCACAATCAGGCTTCGATGGGATCGAAGAGTTCTTGGGGTGCTTGAAGGATTTCCAAGTCTTGGATAACTTATGTCAACATAAATAGAAACATTACGTTAAGTGAAGCGCAGGGGGTGTCCCTGCGAATCACCTCCGGCGTGAGAGTAAGTATGTGCTTTGAGAATGTAAAGTAAGTATGTAAGTATTTATGAGTGTGTAAAAGTCTTAGTCATATCTGGAGACCTTACCATCTATTTATATGTGTAGAAATAGGATGGGATGAGGCCTAGCACAAAAGCCGGTGATCATGGGGGTGTCCCACATTTTGAGGGGTGATTGCAGAAACTGTATACTACGTTCTCTATGTTGATCCTAACTTAAGATCGATTCCTTAGCTTGTAAAGGTTAATTTACTTTGGATAGATCCAAAACAACTATGATAGAAACTTTGTGAATATTAAAGAGTATGCGGAATCTACTTTTTAATATTTAGAAGAATATTAATGAAACAATATACTGTATGAACAATGATATTACTGAAAAGCTCTAATATTATTATTATCAATATTACGAGTACTCTGTGTAGTACTAGGGTTTACAACCTTGAAGCTATATATCAAAATGTATATCTAGATGATGTATGATGAGATGAAGATGAGATATATCAACTACATGCCCCCAGGGTCTCCTTTTATACACCAAGGAACCCTAATGGGATTACAACGCGTTTTCTACACATACATATCTTTTCCTAATATATCTCATTCTTATCACATAAGCACTACTAACTTATACAAACAGTACTAACTAAACTCTAACAGCAGAAACTCTTCTAGCAGTAGTAACTAATACTAGCAGTAGTATTTTTACAACTAGAAGTAGTAATGACTTAGACTATTTTCTCTGAACTTCACTAGCAGTAGAAACATAACCAGCAGTAGTGATAATCATAACTGGTAGCAGTAACTTCAACAGCACTCAAATGTCTTTTAATCCTAACAATCCTCCTCTAAACTTGATGTTCACCTTCTGAATCTTCAAGATTCTTGATTAAAAGCTTTATCTTCATCAGGAGTATGTATTAAACATCTCTTCACTTCTTGTACTGTGACTTGATAAATTTGAGAAGCTCATAAGCCATTTCACACTCATGATTAACTTCTAGCTTCCCACTCAACATTCTTGAAAGCATTTCTTGTGTAAGAGGATATTTCTTTTCAACCGTTATGTGAATAGTAATTCTAGTATCTAGTAACAATAAATGAACTCCACATGAATCATATAACCTCCAGCTTATCAATGTGTAGTCTTGTTGAGCTTTCCAGATTTTATCTTCCTCACTTGGTTCAAATAAAGTTATGAGATCTCCCTAAAGCAATCTGTCATATCCTTCTGGGCTTGTTGTCTCAAATATTTCCTTTACCAGCCTGTATAGGTCTAACACATCTTGTTTGTCAAGATCATCAAGCGTTGCTCTGAATATCTTGTAAAATTTAGCACTTCCATCAGCCTTGATGATCTGATAATACATCTTGTCTTCTGCTAGAATGTGTATCTTCTAGTCAACTATTGGATATTTTATAGCTAATGATTCAACATTGACATCACTATCATCATCTGGAACTATCTCTAAACAAGCTTTAAGTTCTGCCTTTTCTGCATCAACCTCTAGCTTTTGTCTCTTGACACTTTCTTTATCAAGTTCTTTCCTTGTTCTCTTCTTACTTCCTTCTGCCTAGCTTTTACTTCCTTTACCACCTCTGAATCCATAGGAACAAATGAATCTACCCACTTCATAGTATTGTCAAATAACATCTGAATTTCTTCAAAACTTTTGTTCTTCAACTGACTATGCTTGTAATTAGCCATATTTTTCAAATAAGTACACATTTGATTCCTCTTTTGAGCTTTGGTTGGTGGTTTTCTTCTGATCTCTTCAGCTCTAAGCTTTGCAAAGTGCTTCTTCCTTTTGTCTATGAGCTCCACAAACAGTTATGATCTTTCTTCAATGGTCAACTCTCTCTATTCTTCTGCTTGTAGTCTCTGAGCTAACTCATAATCTGCCTCCATCATAGCTTGAGTATTATCCCATGAAATTAAGTTAGCCTCTTCTTCTCTTTGTCTTGCTACCCTTTCTTCTTCTTCTAACTCAGCCTGCAATTCTTCTGCAAGTCTTTTACCTATTTCTTCATCAAACTTGATCTGATCCTTTTTCTTTAATGGCTTCTCTGGTTTAATCATTTTAGCTTTTCCCTTGTCTTTTGGATCATGTTGTGGAGGAGGTACTATTTTTCTATTTCAGACTCACTAGGTTCTTGCATAGTTACTCTTCTTGTTGTTGTTGTAGCACTCTTACTAGATACTCCTTTTTCCTTTGATTTTTCTTTTGATTTCACACTTCTCATTTTCATAAGGGTCTGAGCACTTGTGAGATCTTCATCTTCAATAAGAATTGTTATTGTTGGAGGAGTACTTGGTTCAGCAGTACTAACAGATACACCAACAGTAGTAATTGGTGCACTGCCCTGAGTCTCTGCATCCTCTTGAAACCATGAAATCCCTTCATCTTGGTTAATTTCATTCCTCCCCTGTTTGGATGCATCCTCCTGAGCACCTAAACTCTTTTCAGCAGAAGACTCTATCCTGACTTTGAATAACCTCCTCTTAAGTTTTGGAGTTCTTGACTTTGTCTTCTTTTCTAACTTCTTGACTCTCTTCTTTAGATTAGTAATTTCTAAATCCTGAGCAGTCTTGATATTCTCCAAGACAAGAACCCTTTCAGACAATCTTGTACAAATTTCCATTAATTCGTTTAGTTTCATACTGTCCTCCCCACTTCCAAGTGTGTTAACTCTTGAGAGAGGTAGATCATTGGACTATTTAGACAAACTCTCAAACCTAGTTTGAGCAGGTCTGTCCCCTAATATGGTATCTTGGCGCCTAGGACCACTACCTGAACTAGTTCCCTGAGGAGTAGGCTCATTAAGTATTGCCATGGATTGGTTCCTAATGATGTTACCACTGTCCTGCTCTGCATCTAAGCTAGCAGCAGTAGTGGAAGCCCTTTCCATACTGTCTCCCTTCTCCTCATGGACAGTCTCATCTGCTATAAGGGTAGTAGGTCCACTAGACTGATATATCTCAGTGGCCTTTCTTTTGGTTATCCTATGTTTTTTAGTCTTTTTGGGTTGAGATGATGATGCAACAATAGGGATTGGTTCTACATGAGATGGTGAAGCAGTAGTAGGTATGTGTTGGGGTTCAATGGGTTATCCTGAACCTTCACCCTCCACTGCTTGTGATTGTATCAACATAGTAGCAAACAAGGGTGTCACAGTCCCTGAAAAATCTTTTCTTTGCCTTCTCATGTTTGCAAAAACCTTTTTAGTATGAGAAGGTGTATCATATTCATCATTAAAAACTGCTATAAGATTTTCAATTTGATTGTTCAAAAACAGTTGTAAAAACCTTAGATACATTAAAAACTTTTTAGAATTAGGATCCAAGTTTCTCAACATACCATCAAAAATCAATTTAGAAAAATTAAACCTTTGTTTCTTAGCCAAACATATAACTGCTGATGCTATATTAGTACCAAATTCATTCCAAGCAGTTGATTTAGAACTTAAACATTGTAAGATGGTATGAATGAGATACTTCCATTGAGGGGAAAAGAAAGATTTATAAAAAGTAAGTTTATCAGAAAGCTTTTCATACCCCATCAATTGAAGGTTTTCAAAAATCTCAGTGTTTGTAAGAAAAGTAATACCATCCTCATCATGAAAGTAAAGATCTCTCCTCATAGATGATTCTGTTATTACTATAGTCTTGCCATCAACTTTGGCACGTATTTGTGTTTCATTATTGACTGTTTTGATCTTTGCAGTAGACCAAAACTGCTCAATATAGGACACATAGACAGTTGGACTTACAGTTAATGCATACCTGATAGGACTAGCATTAAGAAAATCAACTATCTCTGCAAAATCAACATTATCTTCTGATTTTTCCAAGTATGCCACCATATTGTGAGAATCAGCAAAGATTAAGTCTGCTATAAATGATAATTGTGAATGTCGGTGATGAATTCGAGTTAGGGTTTGTAAAATTAAGATCGTAAGAGTGTTTAAGAGTGATTACTTTGTGAACGAAAACTATTTTATAGGAAATTAAGAAAACCCATAGGTAAAGTAACCAACTAATTTATGAAAGACACCCTCAGCAGTTGTATCCCTAATGGTAACGTAGCAGCACTAACTTGGCCTAGCAGCATTAACTTTTTGCCTGGAAGCACTAACTTTTCGCCCAACAGCATTAAGTCATGCCAACAGTACTAACTCTTGAGTTACCAGAATAAACCCCAGTTTGATCTAAGTAGTATGTCCAACCCATTCCAATCATCAATCTAATCAAACAACACATTAGAGATTAAGCATTCCAATGCTAGCAGTCAAGAATTGAAAATGATTAACATCAAGTACTTTTATGAGTACGTCTGTAACATTATGATCAGTGTGAATCTTGATCACTTGAATTCATCTCTTCTCATATGAATCCCTGATGAAGTGATGTCTAATCTCAATGTGCTTAGTCTTTGAGTGAAACACTAGATTCTTAACTATTGCAGATGGTGCTTTCATTATCATGGGAAATCTTGTGATTCATGAAGTTGTATCCATAATCCAACATTTGATTTTAGATCCATAACACTTGTACATAGCAATTAGCTGCAGCTACATACTATGCTTCAGTAGTAGAGTTGGCAACTATAGTTTGCTTCACTATAGTGTTGCCATCAACTTTGGCATGTATCTGTGTTTCATTATTGACAGTTTTGATCTTTGTAGTAGACCAAAACTGCTCAATATAGGACACCTAGATACTTGGACTTACAGTTAATGCATACCTGATAGGACTAGCATTAAGAAAATCAACTATCTCTGCAAAATCAGCATTATCTTTTGATTTTTCCAAGTATGCCACCATATTATGAGAATCAGCAAAGGTTAAGTCCACCATTGATGAGAATTGTGAATGTCGGTGATGAATTCGAGTTAGGGTTTGTAAAATTGAGACCGTAAGAGTGTTTAAGAGTGATTACTTTGTAAACGAAAACGGTTTTATAGGGAATTAAGCAAACCCATAGGTGAAGTAACCAACTAATTTATGAAAGACACCCTCAGCAGTTGTATCCCCAACGGTAACCTAGCAGTACTAACTTGGCCTAGCAGCTTTAACTTTTTGCCTGGCAGCACTAACTTTACGCCCAACAGCATTAAGTCATGCCAGCAGCACTAACTCTTGAGTTACCAGAATAAACCCCAATTTTATCCAAGTAGTATGTCCAACCCATTCCAATCATCAATCTAATCAACCAACACCTCAGAGATTAAGCATTCCAATGCTAGCAGTCAAAAATTGAAAACGACTAACATCAAGTGCTTTTATAAGTAAGTCTGCAACATTATGATCAGTGTGAATCTTGATCACTTGAATTAATCTCTTCTCATATGAATCCCTGATGAAGTGATGTCTAATCTCAATGTGCTTAGTCTTTGAGTGAAACACTGGATTCTTAACTATGCAAATGGTGCTTTCATTGTCAATGAAAATCTTGGTATTCATGAAGTTGTATCCATAATCCAGCATTTGATTTTGGATCCATAACACCTGTCCACAGCAATTAGCTGCAGCTACATACTCTGCTTCAGTAGTAGAGTTGGCAACTATAGTTTGCTTCTTGCATTGCCATGAAATCAATTTACTCCCAAGAAATTGACAACCTCATGTTGTGGATTTCCTGTCTAAACTTGCACCAGCATAGTCACTATCAGAATAAGCTTCCAAGTCAAATGGTGAGTCCTTAGGATACCAAAGTCTTAGGATACCAAAGGCCCAATTTAGGTTGACCTTTTAAGTATCTAAAGATTCTTTTCACAGCATGAAGATGTGAAACTTTAGGTGTGACTTGAAATCTTGCACAAGCACATACAACAAACATTATATCATGCCTAGAAGCTGTTAGATACATCAATGATCCAATCATTAATCTATATAAGTGAACATAAACATCTTCAGCTTCTGCATCCTTGAGCAATGGCTTTGAAGTCTTCATGGGTGTACTTGCTATTCTCACAGTTGAAAAACCAAACTTCTTCAAGATTTCATCTACATACTTGTCTTGGCTAATAAAAATCCCATCTTCCTTTTGCATCACCTGCAATCCTAAGAAGAAAGTGAGCTCACCCATAGAACTCATCTAGAACTTCTTGTGCAACAGTTCCTCAAACTCAGTGCATAACTCCTTCTTAGTAGATCCAAAAATGATATCATCTACATATATTTGAACTAGTAGAATATCACCTTTGACCTTTTTAATGAACAAAGTCTTGTCTATTGTCCCTCTCTGAAATCCATTTTCCAATAAATAGGTAGACAAAGTCTCATACCAGGCTCTAGGAGCTTGATGTAGACCATATAATGCCTTTTCTACCTTATAAACTCTGTCAGGGAACTCTGGATCTTCAAACCCTAGAGGTTGACAGACATAAACTTCCTCTTCAATCTTGCCATACAAAAATGCACTCTTCACATCCATCTGGTAAACAACAAAGTTCATGAATGAGGCATAGGCTAAGAACAGCCTAATTGCTTCAATCCTAGCAACTGGAGCAAAAACCTCATCATAATCTATTCCCTCTTCTTGAGTGTAACCCTGTGCAACCAGCCTTGCTTTGTTTCTAACAACAATACCTCTCTCATCTTTCTTGTTCCTGTAGACCCATTTTGTCCCAATGGCCCTCTTGCCATATGGTAAATCAACCAAAGTCCAAACCTTCTGCAATTTAAACTGTAGAAGCTCATCCTGCATTGCTTCTATCCAGCTTGGATCTGTCAAAGCTTGAATCACCTTCTTGGGTTCTACTTGTGATAGAAAACAAGCAAACCCTGTAACAACTGGCTTATAATTCATAGATATTGTTAGAGCATCTATATCAAAAGGCCAATTAGATCCATTTCCCGCAATATTTAGGTGTTTCCTTCACTAAACTTAACATGCAGGTTCTCTCCTACTATCTCTATTCGATCTATTGGAATACCCTGTATGCTTTGCTATTGGTAGGTAACCTACAACCGAACCCCTTCATCCGCCGTTCCACAAACTTAACCTAGTGATCGAGATGTATAAAAATATTTAACTGGACCACCCAAATGGTCCTTATGAAGCTTAAGGCAAGGTTTTCTACCTAGAAAAAAAAGTTCCATAAGGGGTCTTTGTTTGTGAGGCTTGATATCTAACACCCAATTTTATTGAACATAACAAGCAGTAAATTACATGCTTTACCCAAAAAGTTGTTGGCAATTTTGAATCATCTAGCATAGTTCTAGCAGCCTCTATTAGTGTCTTATTTTTTCTTTCTGCTACTCCATTTTGTTGTGGAGATCCTAGAAACACTAAATCCCTCTTTTACCCGTCCATTTTCCATAAACTGATTCATAACCTTATTCTTGAATTTAGTCCCATTGTTACATCTGATCACTTCACCTTAAGGTCTATTAGATTTTCTATGCCTGTAATAAATGTTTTAAGGATTTCACTAGTTTCATCCTTAGTGGCTAAGAAGAAAACCCAACTAAACCTACTATAGTCATCTGTGACAACTAGGTAGTACATCTTTTTCATTAGACTTTTTACAAATGTTGGCCTAAACAAATCCATATGCAACATTTATAATGGTTGGCTGATTGAGCTTACAGTCTTGGTCTTATAAGAGGCTTTATGTTGCTTTCCTTTCTGACAAGCAACACATGTATGATTATTTTCAAAAATCTTTAAAGGTAAACTTCTAACAAGGTTTCCCCTCACTAGTTTGTTCATGGTTTTGAAATTTATATGTCCAAGCCTCCTATGCCATAAATTAGATTCATCTAATGTGGCCTTTGCAAAGAGACAAGTTAGTCCTCCTGAAGGAACAATATTCTTTAAATCAACACTGTACATGTTATCTTTTCTAGGAACTCTAAGCAAGACATGATTTTCATCAAGTAGCTTAAAGTCAGGAGACAAAATAACACATTCAGTCTATAAAAAGAACACTGTTTTTCTTGTCACACATTTATGAGACACTAAAAAGGTTAAACTTAAGCTCCTTAACAAAATACACATCTTCAAAATCTAATTTACCTGTACTGATTTTACCTTTACCAGTGATTCTACCTCCTTTGGGATCTCCTCTAAATGCAATAAATCCACCATCAATTTCTTCATAATCTGAGAGGTAGGACTTGTTTCCAGTCATGTGCCTATAGCATCCACTGTCAATTACTCCTTTTTCCTGTAATTCTAGCTGTGGATTGCCCTGCACAAAAAGTAAGAGAATTAGGCTCTCTTGGGGACCTAAGCCATTACAGATTTGGATCTGCCTTGTGCATCAACATAGTCAAATCTTTTAAAATTCACTGATGCAACATTTTGTCTGGAGACATGGTCTAAAACCTTTTGCTTTGGTCTCCAAAGCCAACATGCTAAGGCCTTAACTACATTAGCCTCATTTCCCTTATTATCACTTACTACTGCTTTTGGCCTAGTAGTAGTAACATTTCCCTTAACAGTATTAACTTTTTCTTTTAAATTACTGTTCTTATTTGTTGTTGACTTGTTAAAGGGCCTTCTAACATGTGTATGTGCTCTAATAAAAATATTTGATGCTGTCCTTGCACTATTCACAGTTGGTCTTGGGTAGGCAGTATTAATTAGTCTGGCAGTATTAACTGATACTGCTACTTTTGAAAAGTTTTGCCCAGTATTATTAAGTGTTTTAATGCCAGATTTCATTAAGACAGCTTTTGGAACAAAATTTCCTTTTGGATGAGGGTGAGTCAATCTTTGAGAATTTTGGTGATTTATCCTTCTAGCATTGTTCCATATAGTTTTCTCTACCATTTGTCTTTTATAAAATCATAATCTTTGCTCAAATGATTAAAACTGCCACATTTTTTGTCATAAAAAAAACAACTTTTTTTTAAACTCAAAATTATTCCTAATTTCTGAGTCAATCAAATTATTCCATTTCTCTGGTACCTCTAGGGCTTTGACTGTTTTCCTAGGGTATTTTAGCTAGCTTTTGTTCCATCTACCTTCTTAACAAACTCCCTAGGTGTTTTCACATGCTCATTAGATTTAACAAATTCTATTTTGGCAAAACTAGGTTTTCTCTGTTTAGACTTAAACTCAGTCTCATTCTCATCCTCACTGTTAGATATCCAGTCTTCAATAAGTGGTTCACCAACAGACTTAGGTTTTGACACACTAGTCTTAGCTTTACTTGTTGTAACATCAGGTATACTAGTTACTGACTCACTAAAAACATATTCTTCCTCATCAGCAAGTACCAAATCATATTTAGGGGGCATGAAGTTCCCAGTATAGGGAGGGGGAACAACATGATACCCTTCACTTGTTTTGTACCTATCATTCTCCTGACTATCAAACACTTGACTATCAACCACTTGACTATCAAACCCTACACCAGTCTTGAACTTATCACTTACTTGAATCTCTAACAGTTTGCTTAGATTTTTAGATGAATTTCTAAACTTTTCTAAGGTAAGTTTTAAATCATCTCTTTCCTTTTTAGCTTTTTCAAATTTCTTTCTAAGCTCTGTTAGTGCATTATCTCTCAACTTAATATCAAGTTTTAAAATCTTTATGTCCTCTTTAAAAACAACCTCATTCTTTTTATACACATCTAGTCTAGCCTCTACAGATTCTAGACCTGCTTTATAAGCACCTACATTTAATTAAGACTTATTAAAATCTTTTGTCAGATTATCATAATGTTCTTTGAGAGTTTCATAAGATTTTAAACATGCTTTAGAACAAGTAGATACCTCAGAATCTGAGCTTGAAGAACTTGAAGAGCCTGAAGATGTATATGCCATAAGTGCAAAGTTTGTAGGTCCTTCTTCAGCCTGGTCACTCCAGTCATACCCAAGTCCATCTTGAGCCACCAAAGCTTTTGTCTCTGTTGTTTCTACTGTCACATTCCTCCTTACAGGTTCTCTGTTCCTCTTCTCCCTTAGAGCCCTACACTCCTTTGTAAAATGACCCTTTTTATGATAGTTATAGCATTCCACCTTTGATTTGTTAAACCTTATGGTCTCAGAACCATTGGCATTAATCTTCCTTCCAGTCTTATTTAGGAATCTTCTGGCTCTCATGGTCAACATAGCCATCTGCCACTTTAGATCTATCTCTTCTAAGTCATCAGTATCAATCTGTTGTAAGTCCTCATCATTTAATTATGGACTGTTAGATTGGTTTGCAAAGAAAGAATAGATCACAGCATCACTCATACTATCAGTATTGGCAGAATTAGAACCACAAGCTTGATTAGAACTGCCAAAGTTATTGGAAGACAGAAAAGCCACATTTTGTGAATTTTGGTTTGAGCTTGAGCTTGATGACCCTTTAACTTCAGTTTCATAAATCTTCATATTGTTGTATAGGTCATCCATGCTTAAGGTGTCTAAATCATGTTTGTTCCTCCAGATCAAGGTATGAGTCTTCCATTCTGATGAGAAACTTCTTAGAAACTTTAGATTCCTATCTTCTTAAGAAATAGTTTCACCTAAAAATCTCTAACTGACTAATAAGCTTTTGAAGCCTATCATAGGTTTGATCAAGTCCTTCTGAACTTGATCCATTGAAATTCTCATATTGTTGCTTTAGAAGTGTCTTCTGAGTTTTCTTTGACTCCTTATTACCTTTTCTCTATGGCTTCCATCAAGGTCTTGGCACATTAGTAGGTATTAAACTTAGTGATGTTTATTTAGAAGACCATCAACAGTGTAACCTCTTGCCTTTAACTCATCTTCTTCCTTTGCTAAACTTCTCGCCTGCAGTTGTAAGGAAGGATAATTGGCCAACACAATCATAGTTCTCTTTGGTGGAGGTGAGTCTCCATTTACTATTACTCCTCAAAGAGAATAATCTGTCATTAGGAAGTACTGTTCTATCCTTATTTTCCAAAGCTCAAATTCTCCTGATTGAGTATTGGAAGTTTTGTAGCAGCAACCATTTGTGAAGATACTGCCTCCATGTTATCACAAACAAATAGATCTGGTTAGTGTAGATTGTTTCTTCTTATTTAAAGTTTCTCAACAAGCTCTGATACCACTTGTTGATCCCACTTGAATAGATCTTGCTTAGCTTGTAAAAAGGCCTTAGTTTTGTATTGAATAAATCCAAGATAATAAGGTAAAACTTTGCTTGAATAATATCAAAAGACTATACGGAATCTAGTCAATATACTAAGAAAATTCCTAAAAAAAACAGTAAACCATAAAACAATAACAAGAACAAATTACCAAACTTTTTTTTTTTTGTTTGTTTTTTTAGCCCCCTCAAATAAAACGAACACTCTTAATAGTGTTAGGGTTTACAAAACCTTGAAGCTATGAATATCAAAGATGTGTATAACATTATGCCCTAGGACCTCCTTTTATACACTAAGGAGTCCTACAAGGCTTACAATACTTTCCTAAGTTATCATGATCTTTTCTATAAACAAACGTAATCTCTTAAACAAATAAGTTATACATATCTTCTTTACAAATAACTAATACTTATCTTCGTAAGTATTCTTGTTCTCCAATCAATCTTTATCCCTTCTCTGTCAGCATAATCCTTCCAGCAGTAGTAATCACTCAGCAGTTGTAACTGAGCACAAGCAGCATTAACTACTTAGAAGTTTACTTTAGCAGTACTAACATACACTAGCAGTACTAACTTTTGTACTAGCAGTAGTAACTACTTAGTATATTTTCAGTCTTCATCTCTGAGCAGTCTTAACTTCTACTAGCAGCAATAACTTTATACTAACTGTACTAATTATACTAACAGTAGTAACCAACAGTAGTAACTTTTATACTACCAGTACTAACTACTTAGCGTAATTTTCATTCTTATTACCAGTAGCACTAAGTTACGCTTGACAGCACTAATATATACCTGAGCATCAGTAACTCTAAGAATATCAACAAATTTCCACCCGCCGCAAAATTAAGGGAATCTTGATCCGATTGATTCAACCCATTATAGAATGTATCAATTAGATGAAGCGGTGAAAATCCGTGATGAGGATACTTTTTAACATATCTTTGAATCGTTCCCAAGCCTCACTAAAAGTCTCGCCGAATTTCGTTGAAAATTCGTAATATCATTTCGAAGATTGTTGGTTCTAGAAGGAGGAAAGAATTGATTCACGAACTTGGACACTAGATCGTTCCAAGTTGTGAAGGAATTTGGAGGTTCTTTTTCAAGCCAAGTCCGGGCTGCTCCTTCAAGAGAAAACAGAAATAATATCAACTTAATAATGTCATGCGGGACTTGATTAAGTTTGATTGTTTGAGTTATTTTCGTGAACCTTCGAATATGAGAATTAGGATCGTCGTTTTGAAAACCGTCAAATGAGATTGCGGTTACAAAATTAAGCAACCCGATCTTCAATTCAAATTGACTAGCAAGAACGGGGGGTACAACTATAGCATCTCCTACACCGTCAAGAGGTGCTTGAATTAACTCTTCCATCGTTCGGAGATCGGGAGCCAGATTTTGAGGATTAGGTCCCGGTGGACCATTTTGAAGAATAGGACCCACAAGAGGCGGTCCCGGATTGTGGTTAAGATTCATATTGATTTCTTCAAAATCAAGTAAAAGAGACGGATCACCAAGATTTCTTTATCGATTTTGAATAATGCTCTCGAGATCAGAAGAGGGCGGAAAGAGGTCCGGTTCATAGAAGACGAGTGCTCATGCACTAAAAAAAATAAGATAGAAAATATTTTTGGATTTTTTTTATAAAGATAATAAAAGTAAAATATTTAATATATAAGAGAAAATAAAAATAGAATTGGAAAATATTTTTGGATTTTTGGATTTTTATTTATTATATATATATATATATATATATATATATATATATATATATATATATATATATTAATTACAAAAATAAACATTCAAAAAAAAGGATATTCAAGGCATTTACTCGAAACACAACGCAAAAATCATACAACTCTCCCCGACAATGGTGTGAAAAACTTGATTCGTGTTGAAAACACTAGTCGAGTAATATATAAGTATTTCCCGTTAGATGCAAGAATTACTTTAGGAAAACTAATAATTAATCTTCCGAGGTCGTATCCACGACGAGAATTGAATTTGAGATTTATGTGTTTGTTTTTCGTTAGATGCTTGATTATCTTTTGGTTGGTTTTTGATTTTAAATTAATTTTAATATTAAAGTTACTATTTTTAAGATTGCTAAAAATTATACTAGTTAATTAAACTAACAAAATTAAGCTAAGAGATCTAAAAGATATAATAAACTAATATGCTTGTCAAGTGAGGTAAAAAGGTCATTAAGTGTGAAACATAGTTTTAATTGACGAATTAGTACCCGTAAAAATATTATGTTGTCACAACGTTGGTTTATTTTAAAAACAATGTTTTATATTGGTATTAATTACTAGATTTAATGTTTGATTATTTTTTCAGATTTTGCCCTTCAAAATATTCAAATAAGAAATCTAAATAATCCGAAAACTATTAATCAACAATCCCTTTTTATTTTCACACTTAATTCACCAATCCCTATCTCCGTTAACAAGCATATATAAAACTACTCACTAATCATCACAACTAAACTAGCATTAACAATCATAATCATTTTAAACAAATTAAACTAAATCTACTAAGTAAAGAGAGAGGAAGAAAAGTAGAACCCGATCGATGCAATGAAAATGAAACAACCACCCGGTCTTATAAACTAATTGAACTCTAAAGTTTATTTCTTAATTAGCTTTTATAAAACTATTTAGCTAATAAAGTTTTGAGCTTTATTCACTAAATAGCTTAATAAAATCTTTTAAAGCTATAAACTTTAGGAATAGAACTAGCTTATTAGACCCATAAGCTCCTCGCCTAAGTGTAGAAACGGTTTCATCAACAATAAGACACAAGCAAAGTTAAGACAAATAAGCTAATGAATAAGCTATATGTTAAAAGCTTTAAATTCAAAATATTATGTACCTCGAATAGTATAAGCTAAAAGCTATGATATTTAAACAAAATAAGCTATTTAAAAGATTGAAATAAACTAGTTCTACTTGTGATATAAACTAATTTATAAAAAGCTTATTTGAATAGGCTATGAGAAACTTATTCGAAGTATAAGCTATAAGATCTAAGAAAATAAGCTATCTATTAAATCGAATAAACTAGATCTATTTATGAAATAAACTAGAGAAATAAGCAAATCGAATAAGCACTTGTTTAGCTTATTCAAAAATAAGATACCAAAAGAAATCGAAAATAAGCTAAGCTTATTCGATTATATAAGCTTAAATCAAATCAAATAAGCTAAAAGGAGCTTATTTGATTGGGTGATAATAAGCTATGAGAACAATAAGCCAAGATAAGTTTATTCAAAAATGAGCTAAATAGAAAAGAAAAGAAAACAAGAGGATTACAAAAAGAATAAGCTCAAGTGATATCCAAAACCTTCATCTTCATTAAAATAAGCAAGATCCAATAGAATAAGCTAGGAGAAATAAGCTTTAATAAGCTTTTACTAAAACCTACACTAAATACAAAGAACCTACACTACTATGTGAAAATACTCTAAAATCTAACACATCATTTGGCTGGAAATGGAGGAGTATATAAAGCCCCCCAGACTCAGGGGTATTTTGGTCATTTCCACCACTTATAACCCTCTTAATTTTAATAATGCTAGGGATGCCCTTCCTGACGCGTTTTGGAAGGTTGTATTATTTCCTTTCAGCCACTCGTATGCTGCCGCATGTGCATTATAGAACCTTAGATCCAACAACCTCGTATTGCTACAATACCTCATACCAAACCTACAGCTCTGACGCGTATTCGACACGTGTCAACCTCCCATTGGCTCCATTCCTCGTACCAATGATTAGCCTGAACCTTGTACCAATCGAACCTCGTACGCTACAGTAGCTCGTACCTGCAATTATCAAACATGTCAGACTGCCACGTGAAAGCTTCTGATTGGCCAGTCGCTGCAACGTGTCAGACGGGACCCACTTTTTACGTCATTGCTGGAGTGGCAACCACGTCAGCAGCCACATCAACAAGTGGGACCTACTTGCTGGCGTCAGCTGCCATGTGGCTGGTCAACGGTCAACCTTGACCATTGACTAGTCAACGGGTCAACGTTGACTGGGTCAGGTTAGGTCTGGATACGGGTCGGGTCGGGTTGGATATCAGGTCGGGTCGGGTTGCCACGTGACACCACTTGAGTAGGCCACGTGGCAATTGAGAGTAATACCTCAGCCATAGCTAGGCCGAGATTCGAACTCGAGACCTCACGTTTAAGAGCTCAATCAACCAGCCAAAACAACTACGCTAGAGCATAGCCTTAGTTATAAGTATGCAAATTAAATCATAAAAGGGCTATTAGACTTGGGTCGAGTCATTAGTTAACAAAGGGTCAAAATAGAACTTTATCGGTTCATATAAAGAGATTTAGGAAGGTTCAATATGAGAGGAAGATATCGATAGATTCATAATTTCATGTTGTTTCTAATGGAGTGCTCGGGGAATTTTTACGACTTTGTTTGAATCTTGAAAAAACATGAAAAACATTGTCGAAACTCGTCCAAAAATCATTGTTTTTGCTTTGTTTTCAATCATTTGTACCTGCAAGACATAATAACACACACCAAACATATTTACATTATAATTACTCATATTTTATGGTTATTAGTCCATTTTAACGTGTTTTACGGGGTAAAAATGATGTGTGTTTAAGCATAAATCAAAGGCCCTTGGGGTTCTCGATTTTTTCTTAACGAGACAAAAGAGCTATCAATGGAGTAGGAACATTGTCTAGAATGAGGAATCCCAAGGAGTTTGGCGAACATTCCTTAAAACCAAAATTGAATTGAAAATGTGAGATCCTTATTTCGAATAAGGTTGACACTAGAGTAGAATTCTAAGACAAATCTAGGACAAATGGATTCATCGATATTGTATATATGATAAAGATCCATATCATTTAGTTTGGTTTTTATATTATTATACGTGTAATAGTATGGAAGAACACTATGTCCTTCATGAATTCCACGTGACTCTATATTTGTGAGTGTTTCAACAATATTTGGTGGTGTAGAGTTTTCATTAGAAAGTTATGGTGAGTATGCAATAGTTTGTTGAAGTTCATCGTGCAACATTTGTGACATAATTTCACCTATAATAGAAAATTCCAAACGTCTCAATCATCAAAACAAGATGTATTCATGATCACCTAAGTGTGTGTCTAGGGTAGTTAGGAAGTATGATGATGCCCCAAGTATTAAAGAATGGGTGTCAGATGATGAGGAAGAGGATGTGTCTCAGCCTAAAACTGAAAAGAAAACAGTTAGGCCTAGTATTGTTAAGAAAGAGTTTGTCAAATCTAAACAACAAGAAAAAACTGCTAGGAAAACTGTTAAACAAGTTGAGCAACATAGGCAAAACACTCACAGTCCAAGAGGCAATCAAAGAAATTAGAACAATATGATGTCTCAAAAACTAGGAAATAAAGCCTGTTATGTGTGTGGAAGCTTTGATCATTTGCAGGTTGATTGCAATTTACGATTAAAAACATTTTTTTAAAACAAAGTAATGGTAAAACCTGTTTGGAACAATGCTCAAAGGGTGAATCATCAAAACTTTGCTAAAAAGACTCACCCCTGTGCTAAAAAGAACTTGGTTCTAAGATCAGTACTAATAAAGTCTGGTTTAGTATTAATTAATACTGCTAGACAAAATATTTCAAAGACAACAGTATTGGTTAATACTGCTAGACAAGTTAATGCTGCTCACTCAAAAACAACAGTGAATGCTGCTAGACCAATGTCATATCTTCCTAAAACAACACATTCAACTGTTAAGAGACCCATTCATAAGAACACAACATTTAAAAACAATAATATTAATCAAAGGGTTAATACTGTTAGGGGTAAAAAATTTAATACTGCTAGGCCAAAAGCAGTAGTTAATGCTGTTAAGGGAAATAATTTTAATGCTGTTAAGGCCTTAGCTTGTTGGGTTTGGAAACCAAATCATAAAGTTTTAGACCATGTTTCTAAACACAACAGTGCATCAATCACCCTAAAAAAGTTTGATTATATTGATGCACAAGGCAGATCCAAGTCAGTGATGGCTTGGGTCCCCAAAAGAAACTGATTTTCTTATCTAATGTACAGGGCAATCCACAAATGGATTTACAGGATCAAGGAGTGATTGATAGTGGATGATCAAGGCACATGACAGGGAACATGTCCTATCTTACAGACTATGAAGAGATAGATGGAGGATATGTTGCTTTTGGAGGGAACCCCAAAGGAGGGAAAATCACAGGAAAAGGTACCATTAAAACTGGTAATCTAGATTTTGAAAATGTGTATTTTGTGAGAGAGTTAAAGTTTAATCTCTTTAGTGTCTCACAAATGTGTGATAAAAAGAATAGTGTTCTTTTTAATGACACTGAATGTATTGTTTTATCTCCAAACTTTAAGTTAATTGATGAAAGTCAAGTTTTACTTAGAGTTCCTAGAAAGAACAATATGTATAGTGTTGATTTAAAGAACATAGTTCCTAAAGGAGGTTTAACTTGCCTTTTTGCAAAAGCCACATCTGATGAATCTAAACTTTGGCATAGAAGGCTAGGTCACTTAAATTTTAAAACCATGAATAAATTGGTTAAGGGAAATCTTGTAAGAGGTTTACCTTCCAAACTTTTTGAAAATGATCAAACCTGTGTTGCTTGTCAAAAGGGAAAGCAGCACAGAGCCTCTTGTAAGTCCAAAACAGAGAACTCAATCAGTCTTCCTTTACATTTGTTGCATATGGACTTGTTTGGTCCAACATTTGTAAAAAGCCTTATGAAGAAAATGTATTGCCTAGTTGTCACAGATGATTATAGTAGGTTTACATGGGTTTTCTTTCTAGCTACTAAGGATGAGACTAGTTGCATTCTTAAGTCCTTTATAACTAGGATAGAGAATCTAGTAGATCACAAGGTTAAGGTGATTAGATGTGATAATGGGACTGAGTTCAAAAATAGGGAAATGAATCAGTTTTGTGAAATAAAGGGTATATTGAGACAATATAGTATAGCTAGAACTCCTAAAATAGGACACTAATTGAGGCTGCTAGGACTATGCTAGCTGATTCTAAGTTGCCAACTACTTTTTGGACAGAAGCAGTTAATACTGCTTGCTATGTGCAAAATAGAGTGTTAGTAGTTAAGCCTCATAACAAGACCCCATATGAACTTTTTCATGGTAGAACACCAACTTTAAGTTTTATGAGCAATACCATAGATCACTTAAGCAAGTTTGATGGAAAGGCTGATGAAGGATTCTTTGTTAGATACTCTCTTAATAGTAAAGCCTTTAGAGTATTCAACAGTAGAACAAGGATAGTAGAAGAAAACTTGCATATTAGGTTTAGTGAAAGTACACCTAATGTTGCAGGTAGTGGACAAACAATTGGCATTTGATATTGATGCACTAACAAGGACAATAAATTATGAGCCTATTGTTGCAGGTGCACAGTTTAATGGTTTTGCAGGTACAAAAGCAAATGATAATACATGTCAAGCTAAAAAGAAGAAAGGACCTGTCAAAGATTACATTTTACTACCATTATGGACTGCTGATCCACCATTTTCCCAAGATCCAAAGAGTTCTCAAGAAGATGGATTCAAACCTTCAAATTATGATGGAAAGAAGGTTAATGAAGATCCAAGAAAGGAAAATGAATGCAAAGATCAAGAGAAGGATGATAGTGTTAACAGCACTAACAAAGTTAATACTGTTAGTTCAGCTGTTAATGCTGCTGGTTCAAATGAAGTTAATGTTGTTGGCAAAAACATAAGCATTAAACTTCATGATGATCCAACTATGCCTGCTTTAGAAGATATCATCATATTTGAAGATGCAACTGATGATGAAGATGTTGGTGCAGAGGCTGACATAAACAATTTGGAGTCTACTTTCCAAGTCAGTCTTATTCCAACTACAAGAGTTCACAAAGATCATCCTCTTGATCAAGTGATTGGAGACTTAGAATAAGCTACTCAAACAAGAAGAATGTCAAAGAATTTAGAGGAACATAGGTTTGTTAGTTCTGTTAATCAAAGAACAAACCATAAAGACCTTCAAAACTGCTTGTTTGCTTGCTTTTTATCACAAGAAGAACCCAAGAAGGTAATCCAAGCATTGAAAGATCCAAGCTGGATAGAGGCTATGCAGGAAGAGCTTTTACAATTCAAGTTACAAAAGGTTTGGACCTTGGTGGATTTACCTAATGGAAAAAGGGCTATAGGCTCTAAATGGGTCTTCAGGAATAAATTGGATGAAAGAGGAATTGTGATAAGAAACAAAGCAAGGTTAGTAGCTCAAGGACACACACAAGAAGAAGGGATAGACTATGACACGGTCTTTACCTGTGTTTCAAGAATTGAAGCTATTAGGCTATTTTTAGCTTATGCTTCATTTAAAGACTTTTTGGTTGAAAAAGCACTTTATGGTTTACATCAAGCCCCCAGAGCATGGTATGAAACCTTGTCAACATATCTGTTGGACAATGGATTTCAAAGGGGAAAGATAGATAAGACCTTATTCATCAGAAGGCATAAAGGTGATATTTTGTTGGTACAAGTCTATGTTGATGATATCATCTTTGGTTCTACTAAGAAGGAGTTATGCATTGAATTTGAAAAATTGATGCATGAGAAATTTCAGTTAAGTTCTATGGGAGAACTTACCTTCTTTTTGGGATTACAAGTAAAGCAAAAGAAGGATGGCATATTTATCAGTCAAGATAAATATGTGGCTAAAATTTTGAAGAAGTTTAGGTTTACAGAAGTCAAGACAGCAAGCACACCAATGGAAACTCAAAAGCCTCTACTCAAGGATGAATATGGTGAAGGAATGATGTTTCACATTAGAGACAATGATTGGTTCATTGATGTATCTTACATCTTCAACGCCTGATATTATATTTGCAGTGTGTGCATATGCTAGATACCAAGTTAATCCTAAGGTTTAACATCTTCATGCTGTGAAAAGGATTTTTAGGTACTTAAAAGGTCAACTAAAATTGGGCCTTTGGTATCCAAAAGATTCACCTTTTGATTTGGTAGCATACACTGATAGTGATTATGCTGGAGCAAGCTTAGATAGGAAGTCTATAACAGGAGGTTGTCAATTCCTTGGATGTAGATTGAACTCATGGCAGTGCAAGAAACAGACTGTGGTTGCAAATTCCACAACTGAAGCTGAATATGTGGCTGCTTCAAGTTGTTGTGGACAAGTACTCTGGATTTAAAATCAATTACTTGATTATGGGTACAATTTTATGCATATCAAAATCTTTATTAATAATAACAATACTATTTGCATAATTAAAAATTTTATTTTTCATTCAAAAAGAAAGCATATAGAGATAAGATATTATTTTATAAGATACTGTAATGAAAAGGAATTGATTCAAATGGTTAAAATCCATACTAATAAAAATGTTGTTGATTTGCTTACAAAAGCATTTGATGTAAGTAGATTTCAATATTTAATTGCTAGTATTAGAATGTTAAATCTTTAAAAATCTTGTGTCTTTATGTTTTTGTAGTGTTTTGAATGAATTAGTACTGTTATATAACTCATTAAAATTTCTACTGCTAAGTATAATTAGTGCTGCTAGTTATACTTAAAACTGCTGAGTTTCTGCTATTAGTTTAGTGCTGCTAAGTATAATTAATACTGTTATAATTGTGAAAAGTGTTATTGCTGGTGACTCAAAGTTAGATTGATGATGAAAAAGCTGTTTAGAATGGAATTGGAGTTAATGCTGGTGACTCAAAGTTAATGCTGTTAGGCTTAACTTACTACTGCTGAGTTACTACTATTGGGTATAAGTTAATGTTGTTGGGCATAACTTACTACTGCCAGGCATAAGTTAATGTTGCTAGGCATAACTTAATGCTGCTAGGGTTAATGCTGTTTAGGGGAATTTACATAAATACTTCAATTGAGGGTTTTAATTCATTCTCTTAATAGATTTCACATTCAAACACTCTCAATTTACTCAATCCCCATAAGCCCTAACTCAATTTCATCATCCTTCATCAAAACCCAACAACAATGTCGACCTTAAACTTCGTTGAAACACACAACTTGGTCGCGTTCTTGCATAAACCTGCTAATAGGGAGGGGTTTGATTAGATCATGGATTTTCTTAACGTACACCCTATAAGGTATGCTTTAACAGTCAATCCTACTATATATGTTTCCCACATTACATAGTTTTGGACTACTGCTATGTCAAAAACTATTAATGGGGAAGTACAGATTCATGCCCTAGTAGATGGCAAGAAGGTAATTATAACTGAATCATCTGTTAGGAGAGACCTTCAATTAGCAGATGAGGATGGTATTGATTGTCTTCTGAATCCTACTATTTTTGTAAAAATTGCATTGATGGGGTAGATATAAGTTTTTTGACAAATTAACATTTTATAAATCCTTCTTTTCCCCCTCAATGGAAATTTTTATACATACTATCTTACAGTGCTTAAGTCCAAAGACAACTGCATGGAACGAAATTAGTAGTATAATAGCTTCTGCAATTATCTGCTTAGATACAAATAGAATTTTTAATTTTTCAAAATTAATTTTTGATAGTATGATTAGAAACTTGGATAATGTTTCTGGCAAATTTTTAATGTATCCAAGATTTATTCAAACATCTTGATGAGCTGCCAACTCACAAGGAAAAGTATGATGCTCCATTCCATACTAAGAAAGTTTTTGCTAATATGAGAAGAATTGGTAAAGGTTTTTCTGGTAATGTAACACCTTTGTTTCCAATAATGGTGGTACGAAACCAAGCTAAAATGGGTGAAGGTTCAACATAACCCACTGATACCCATCCCACACCCACTTTTGACACACAACCTCCTCAACCTAAAAAGACTCATAAACCTAGAAAGACAAAAAGAAAGACCACTAAGGTTCCTCAGCCTAGTAGGTCTACAGACATTATTATAGATGAGGCTGTCCATGAGGAGAGGGGTGACAGATTAGTGAGGGATGCCACTACTGCTTCTAGCTTAGAAGCAGAGCAGGACAGTGGTAACATTGCTAAGACCCAAACCAAGGCAACACCTAATGAACCAAGTTCCCCAGGAACTATTTAAACAGTGGTGATCCCAGGTGCCAAGACAAACTAATGGGGATACACCGGCTCAAACTAAGGTATGATAGTGTAACTAAAACTTCAATGATTCTTAGCTCGCAAGAATAGATAACACACTCGAAGAGGTAAAAGGATGAATGCAACAAAATTAATTGATGAGAATTTGTACCAATTTACAAAAGAGAGTTCTTGACTTGGAGGATGAGAGGACAAAGACTGCTCAACAAACAAAGATTAATGGTTTGGAAAGGAGAGTCAAGAAGCTTGAGAAGAAGCAAAGGTCAAGAACTCACAAGCTTAAAAGACTATACAAAGTTGGTCTAACTGCCAGGGTTGAATCCTCAAGTGATGTAGATTTGGGTGAGGATAGAGGAGGATAGATGACATTGATGCTGACAAAGACATAACCCTGGTTAGTACTCATGAGATGATGTCAGTGTTCATGATGATGTGAGTGTACATGGAGATGATGATAATATTGTTGATGATGTTGTTGAAGAAGAAGTGGTTGCAGACATTATTACTGCTAAGTTGATTGTTGATGTTAGTACTGGTGGTGATCAAGAGGTTAGTATTGTCAATGTACTTGTGAGTGCTGCTACACCAACAATTACTATTGCTCCTATAACTACTGTTGAAGCTACAAAGACTTGTGATATCTCAGCTTCCTAAGGTGAAAGGGGTTGTTATACAGGAGCAGGAGGAGTCTACAACAACAAAAACATATACTTCACAACCATCACAGGTCAAAGACAAGAGCAAGAGAAAGGAGAAAATGATAGAACCAGAACCTGTGAAGTCTTTGAAAAAGAGGACTTTAGAGCAAATCAAGATGGATGAGGAAGTTGCTCATAAATTGCAAGCTGAACTACAAGCTAAAATAGACGAGGAACAAAGACTTGCAAGAGAAAAAGCTCAAGAGAAACAAGAAGCCAATGCTGATTTGATAAATTGTTAGCCTCAATTTATTGAGTCGAACAAGGAAGCTCGGTCACTCAACAATGGAGCTTCGGTCTTTAATTTGTTAATGTTGTAATAAGATAATATCGGGAATCGGGCTCGATAGATAATCTAATATTGTATATGTTTCGGGTTTAATCCCAAACAAAACCCGAGCCCGGGTCCTAGTTAAATATCCCGCGCGTCACATTAAATGTGTAGGGGTATATATATATTTAGATATTTTCTAAAATATCTAAATATATATAGATATTTTTCTTATTTAGAAAATATCTTTTTCATAATATCTAAAATTCTTTTTCTTATTCTCTCTCAACTCTCTCTCATCTCTCTCTCTCAATTTCGAGTTTCTCTCTCTCTCTAGTTTCTTGATTCGTGATTCGTGTTATGAAGTGAAGCATTAAATCGGAACCTACAATTGGTATCAATCGCCTCGGGTGGATTTCGTGGTTTTTTTTGTTGTGATAAGCTTATACGGATTCGGCAGTTTCGTTGGGTTCTTTGTGGCATTCGGTAAGCATTTTATTTCGTGGCTCATTTTGGGTGTTGCAAAACGTTGGCATCGAACGAGTGAAAAAAAAAGAGCGGAAACTTTCGTGAAGAACAACCGAACGAGCGAAAAACGTCACGATCGAACGAGTAAAAACGCTTGGATCGAACGAGAGGAAACGTTTGGATCGAACGAGCGGAAAATTTCGAGGATCGAACGAGCGAAATTTTCGAGAATCGAACGAGCAGACTCGAACTAGCTGACCGAACTAACGGACCGAACGAACGGACCGAACTAACGGACCGAACGAACGGACCGAACTAGTGGATCGAACAAGCGATCGAACAAGCGGACTCGAACAAGCGATCGAACGAGCGATCGAACGAGCGGATCGAACGAGCGATCGAACGAGCGGATCGAACGAGCGATCGAACGAGCGGATCGAACGAGAAATTTTTTTTTGGACCGAACGAAATTTTTTTTAGAAAACTTGTGTGACGAAACGGGTTTCAGTAAAACAGCGACCTCTCAAATCGAAGAGAAAAACGAGACGGGTCACGCTGTAACCACCCTTTGGCAGGTTAAGGATTTTTCGAGGCCCAAAAAGCTTGTTTTATCTATGATAATTGATATTTTTTTCAGTTTTTTTGCTGGAATTTTGGCCGCTGATTCCGCATCAAATCATTCACGGTTTTCTATTGATTTCTATAAAATCCCGTTTAATTCATTTAACGTTTTTTAATCATAGACGTGTAAAATTCCAGAACGTGAATTGCATACAAAACCACAACTTCAATCACAATATCCACTTAAGATCCAACAACTTTCACACTTCATAATTCATAACTAGTCATTCATCATGTCTACCCATTAACACATCCTCCACAGATAGCCAAATGCATAACCATATAATGGCAGCTGGTTCAAAAGAGCGTCCACCGATGCTTGACCAGGGAGATTATTCTCAGTGGCATTCGCGATTTCTACGTACCGTTGACCACAAATCGAATGGTGAATATCAGAGCAGTGCATCTTTAACGTTCCATGTATATGCCTTCGAAACTACACATTGCAGCTTATGAAGCACAGAGAACAATTCTACCAGTAGCAGCACATGAATGAAGCTGAGACAATACACAACATGACAGCAGAGAACAGACTTTACTTTCTAGCTGAAAAGGAAGCTATTTTCTTGATTTTGATCTGGGTTTGGGTGATGAAATATACTCAACTGTGATGGCAGGCAACACATCAAGGAGATTGGACAGCCATTGAAAGGCTTACAACATGGGAATCGTTTGAACGTACAAATGTTAAAGACCAATCTATAGGGAATATTGGGAAATTTACTTCTAGAGATAGAGAATCCATTGATTCTTATTTTTTTTACCTCCCGATATTAATAAACTGATGAATTGAGTTGACAAGAACAACTTGCAAGTTTTCACCAAGCAAGTGAATGTTCAATTTCTTTCAACAACTTCAACCAGAATGGGTCAAGATTATGTGACAGTGTCAAGCAAGTCAAGAAATAGACACGGTCTCATATCACAAGCTGTTTGACGTTCTGAAGCAGTTTCAAAACGAAGTTAATGATATCCGTTCTGAGAGATTAGCCAGAAGTGCAAATCCATTAGCACTTCTTGCGGCTGCTCAACCATATTCAGATAACTACTATCAGGCACCTGTACCTCAAATATCGAATGCACCATCATACAAGCAATCTTCTTCGACACGATCAACTGCAACTACCAGACAAAAAGGCAAAGAGATCGCCAAACCAGTTACTCCTCAATCTGAGTCAGTTTCTGAGGAAGACAGTGATCCGGAACAAGCTCGGAGGGATAAGGATATGCAAAAGAACTTGGCACTCCTTGCTAAGTATTTTAAGAAGCTGTACAAACCTACCAACAACAACCTTAGAACTTCTTCAAACTCCACGAACAAGACTGAAGATACCACACCAAGGTATAACAATGACAATCAGTCAAGGGCAGTTGTTGTGGAATCAAATGACAGACCAACAGTATGCTGGGCTAGGAACATTATGCAGTCCGTAGTGCAAAAGAATGGGATACAGTGCTTTAACTGCAAGGGATTTGGACACTATGCCAGGGAATGTGGTATGTGCTTAATTACACATACCATTTTCCATTTAAAACGAACTTAAAAGAATAAAAACATATCAAAAATACATTGTATTTGTATGTTTGCATTTGTATTGTGCAGGAAACGGATATCTCACAAAAAGACGAAAAACCAAGCAAAAAGCAACAAAACAGGACACGAGATGGAAAAGTGTGTGAAGACGAAGCCCAATCAAAGTCAAGTCAACTCCGAGAAGAAAAAGCAAAGAAAAATATAACTTGAAGGGTCAAAAATGCCAAACCCCTAAGTTATATTATTATATAAACCACAGGGACTGATTATGCCAATTTGGGAAACTTCATTTATAAAAGAAAAAAAAGGGAAAAAGAGAAATGAAAAGAAGAAAGATGTGGAGGGGCTTTTCTTGTACACAATCCAAACATACCCTTAATCATCTTCAACCTCCCTTTGTCACAACCCAACTTGTATAACCCCTTTACCAGTTCTTCCCGCCCAATACCAAAACCAGCCACACCCTGTTTTTGCTCCATACTCTCCTGCAAAATCACTCAACATCCTACCAAATCATTTCATCCACCCTACTTTCCCCCCCCAGCTTTATAAAGTCCATGTTGGCAATCCCTCTCCATTCCCAAAGCACTTCGATGGCTGAGATTGTCTCCAAAGAAGCTCAAAAGAAATCAAAGGCTGGGATTTGCTCTAGATTCTCCTCACACAACTAGCACACTTGGTTTTATCTCTCCAAAGAAGCACAAGATGCAAGTCATATACTTCGGCTATAAATAGAGCCTTTTGTAAGCCTTTGTGGCAATTTTTTTTTATTTAAGCAGCTATTATTTTAGTTTCTATTTAACTTAGCTTATATTTCAGTATTTACAGTTTTTACTTTCAACGTTGTAACACTTTCACGTTTTAATGATGCAAATTTAAGTTTTTAAGTCAATTTACAATTCCAAGTGTTAAGTTTTCTTGAATGTGTTGATTTGTGTTCAAAAAGCTCTCACTACAGCTTACTTATAAGCTGATTTCATAAAAGTAAAAATAAAAAGCTAAGTAGTTAAGAGAAAATCACAAATTTCACTCTCAAATATACCACAGCTTATGTTATGGATGATAAGCCAGTTCTGGATGGGCTTATGGACTCTCACTAGCTTGTTTTGTGCAAGCTAGAGCTGGTAGATTCATTGTTTGACCCTGTTTTGAGCAAGGGTGTTGTAAGTCTCTCTCTTTTCTTAAATTTCTTATTTGCTATTCTTAGTTAGTACTGTTATTTCATTTAATACAACTGTTGGTTTTAAGATAATACTGCTAGACTGATTCATGCTTATTTAAGTGCTTATTACTGATTGAAATTTGCTTTTAAGTACTTTACTTTGTTATTTGTTAACCTGTTTTTAATTAGTTTGAAATAAAAATGATTTTTGGAAATTTTAATGGCTGTATTGAACAAGCAGTACTAACTCCAAGTTAGTACTGCTAGTTGATTTTAGGAACAGTACTAACTCAACACTAGCAGTACTAACTCTAAGTTAGTACTGGTAGTTATTTCAGTTAATACTGGTAGTTCATTTTAGCTTATCAGCTTATTATCTCTGCTTATTTAAGATTTCCTTAGTCTTTTAGAGTATATTAAACCATATTTCTTCACTGTGTTTAGGAGTAAGCTTATTTAAGCTTATTTTTCCTTTTTAAAGTATTTTCAAGTGTTCATCAGTTTTAGTTTTCTAGCTTATTTGTCATTTTGGTTTATCCTAGTTGCTTATTCTTATTACTAAGTGCTTATTAAGGTTAGGAACTTCTGTCTTAGTTTGTTTGCTTATTTATTATTTCTTTAAGTCTTGTTAGCCTAGCAGTACTAACCTTAAGCTAACAGTACTAACTTTAGCCTAGCAGTACTAACTCCAAGTTAGTACTGGTAGTTAAAACTGTTAGTACTGTTGTTAGTACTGTTGTGTTTCTCTTGTTTAATTTAGCTTAATTGCATGCTTAATTTGCTTATTTAGATTTAGATTAGCTTATTTGTCTGTCTTAAGCTTATTAGAGCTTATTTGTGCCTTAGTGTAAAAGTTTTAAGTGTTTTTGCCATTCCTAGCTTTTATTCTTGTTCCAGCTTATTCTCTTTGTTATTTTTATGTGCTTTTGCTTATTTTTATCAGTTTCTGTGCCCAATCATTCCTTGTGACATTCAAACACAAATCATCAATCGTCTTTCGATTTTCCATCTCTAGCCTCGTTGGGACATAACGACCCGGGAACACTCTATACTGCTTCCGGTTTTCTTGATCTCGCGTGATTTCGTCCCTTGGTGTATTTATATCATTTATAGATAGGTTTTAAGGGGTGAGTTTGCGCGAGTCAAATTTTGGCGCCGCTGCCGGGGAGGTTGAGAAAGAATATCGCTACGTATTGACAATTTATATTTATATCTGTGAATATTTTTCTTCTACAAAAAAAAAAGTACAAAAATATTTTCATTTTCTTTTAGTATAATTATTATATAAAAACAAAAGAAAAACCAAAAATATAAAAACATTGTCCATAAAAAAAAGAAATAAAATAAACTCCAAATTTATCAATTGTTCCTAACGTGTGGAACAATACCAATTTCCCAACTCGAACAAAAGATTTAAAACTTGCCATTTGTGTCTCTTACGATATACGGCTCACCTTGAAAAGTTAAACAAACTATAAAGTGGGTA